>JBAMJV010005079.1:0-23599 GCA_037951105.1 Echinarachnius parma | reverse complement strand
TTTAAATATTATTGTTGTGCACTTAATAATTTATTTGTTTTGCTTAAATGTCATATTGATCCCTGTGACCTTTACACTTTGAGCGCACGACTCAAGAGTCAAGGACAAAAAAGTTATTGTAAATACAAGTAGGTACGGTGACTTTGAAGGGACTTGGATAATTTTTGGCTTCTTCGTTAACAAATAATTTTTTTTGCTGGAACCTTGGAAAATTATTCGGTATGCCTTTATAAGCCCCCAGTATGAATTTCAGGTGATTAAAGAAATTTTCGCGAAAATATTCAACATTTTTAAAATTGATAATACCCTGTCTCAGCCTTTAAATATTTTTTTTTGAGAATGCAGAAGTTACTAAATGAGACATATAGAAATGACTAGCAACTCATGTTTAACGGAAATATATAAAATTTATTGCATAATACAAGTAATTGGCTGAGAAAATAACTTATCTTATAACACATACATTTGCTAGATATAAAATCACGCAAATGGAAACCTGTGACCTGTGACCTTTGATCTTTGACCAAATGACCTTAAACTCACAGCCATTCATTTATCCCCCTAGATACATAAATATACCAAGTTTGGTGACGATTGGTCATTTGGTTCTTGAGATATGGCAAAAAGAAGATTTTCCCGCCAATTTTAATGATTTTCTCAAGTGGATAATACAGAAAACGGCCATAACTTTTTTGTAAATGATCGGAATTGGCTCAAATTCACAGAGGATGTTTACTATGATGTACTCTTAATTTTAAATTATGTTTTGGTCAAAATCGGACTATCCCATAATTTGTTATTTTGCAGCAAACTATATAGGAGTATATGTCTTCCTAGCACATACCAGCCACTTGCATTTTCTTGAAAATTCGATGTCCAGATTTCCAAAAATTACCATTTTGACCAGGGTCAATCAGGGTTCGGGAGGCCTGGGATGCTTACGTGCATCATTTCACTAACCTGGCAAACAAAACTCTGCAGGAAGTATGCTAACTCGAAAAACCTACCTTTGTGTCACCTACGATTTTCATGAGAGTATAACTCCTTAACGAACAAAAAAATTGAAAACCCTCTTTTAAAACTAGAATTAGGCACACTTATACCTTGTGTACACTGGGTCTACGTTATCGTAACCTTAGGTTTTGCGTACATGGTATATTTTAGGTTACAAAACGGTAGGTTCTGGTTTCGTAACCACGCATTAGGGTTAGGGTTAGGGCCTATACTAGTAGTCTATATTTAAAGACCTTACATTGTAGATTAATTTAGCGAAGGACACATTTTCTGTGCCTCCGAAGGCACCCCCACAAAAAAATGCATACTTCCAGAACAAAAATTAACTACAGATATTGGCCAAGAAATATATCAATTTAAAAGTATATATAATTAATTTAGGCCAAGCTCACGTAATGCTCATGGTTAAACTACCATTTTCGGGCCAAATTATGTCATAATATGACCCGTGTAGATGGCCTAAAAATCATCATTTACACCTACTATATTATGGTAGGTGTAAATGATTATTTTTAGGCCATCTACACGGGTGAGGACCTTGTTTTACTTTTTTTCTTATTTCTTTTGTTGCTTGTCAGGTGCCCGGCCTCATGAAAATCCAATGCCCCCCGGTGCACCCCGCCTCCCCCCCCCCCCCCCCACTGAAAATATCCTAGCTACGCCATTACATTGCATAGAGCACATTAAAAAAAAAAGGGTGAGGCTGACTTATTGGCAGTCATGGAGAAATCCCCTTAACTTACACTTATCTATTTCGTTAATATAGGTTAATAATCAATTATCTTCGGCGGGGATCAGGATTTATCATAAAATTACTTCAGTAAACTAAGGCTGATTGTACAGACTATCACCTGATGAAATATTATGAAATTATAATTCGGTACAGAAAAAATTTCCTACATTATAATACGTATTGAACGATATAAATCAAGGTGTATTTGCAAGCCAGTTAAGGAATTATAAAAGTTCACACTAACGAACTGAGATAAAAAATAATCCATATAGCAAGATACATGGTACGACGACACTGGATTACAGTATGTCACGTTTCATAACCGTTCCCATTGTAATATCAAATGAAATTATATTCTGTCAGTATGTAACTGTGACGTATTTGTAATACAGATTACGACATTAGTAATATGCTCTGTAATATGCTGTGTCATGAAAGTAATTTATATCAGTATCATACTGTGGCGATCTGTTAATGGGGTGTACTATCCATTAATTCAAGTCCGCAATTGCTAGACCATTGTAACTCCCCGTATGCTACATGTTGTCATAGACCGGAGTAGCAAGCAGGGGATGTTTCACAATGGAAAGCCGTTAGTTTCTTTGACATTATTTTGTACAAGTTCATACAATGTTGGTTCAAATCATTAATATGTATCAAGGAGATTTCATGTTATTGATGTAAAATTTACAAAAAGGCCTAAAATACTTTCATGTTGGCTATTGAATATATTTTATTCCACGCCTACAAATGGCTCACCATAAGTTTCAAGTCCAATTTAGATCTTTTCGAAACACCCCCGGGTAATTAAGCATGATTGTAAATATAACAAACTAACCATATCGTTATGTATCTGACCAATGTAAGGTGTTTGTTTCCATTCACCTAGCAGCACTGTATTGACTATGATGCCTAACGTAGTAATTTCGCTACGTCCAGAGAAGTTTGTTTACGAGATGTACATTAGTTCCGACTGGAACGTTTTATACCGCGCGGAGCCCACTATAATGCATCCATTCCACTATCGCTACATGCCCACTAAACGCGCAATGCCCTCTGATCGCGCGACCCGGAAAAAAACGTTCCGATCATTTCGGAGCCAAGATCAGCCAAGGCGCTAGTTCCGACTGGAACGTTTTATACCGCGCGGAGCCCACTATAATGCATCCATTCCACTATCGCTACCATCGATATATACACACTGGATACAGCACGCTGAACAATGCCGAATGAGCGACGTTGAAGCCGCCGCAAGTATCTAAAAGTCCACCTAAGTGACCAAATACAAAAGGTGCTTCTATTCATTTCCGTAAATCGATTCACTCGAGCGAGCATGGTCTTTGTATTTGGAGTACTTTTGGAGTACTTTTTCACACTGTCGCTGGCTTAATGATGAGGGCGCTGTTGCTATATCCAGTATTTTTATATCGATGATCGCTACATGCCCACTAAACGCGCAATGCCCTCTGATCGCGCGCGCGACCCGGAATTGCTACCCATGAAGATTACGTACGTGCGTATATTGCCATATGCGCACGGGGGCCGAGAATGAACGCGCGGTGCGGGAGGAACCAGCATACGAACAACGCTAAGGCAGTTAGCTAGATGTACATTGATGTTGGCCCATAATCCTTCGCGTTCAATGTACGTTTTTAATACCTAAGATCCGCTTTCAATTAATGGTATATGATTAATCGTGAGCCTTTACGTCACGGGGCTTTTAAAATGTCAAATTACTTTGCCGTCATGGCCGTATCAGCATTGCAACAATTGAAAAGTGTGTGATTTCAGATGAAAAACATGTACAATGGCTGTTCATTAAATAGTGCCCTGACCCACTTCCGGTAACTGTCATTGTTGGTAGCTGAAATTGCATGTTTCTATAGGCCACATGGTCATTTATTAGTTGTCTTTTAGTAGGGTTGCTCTGTCAGTGGTTGAAACACTGTTTTCCACAGAGGTCCTACAACATGGTGTTGTAGGGCCCTCTTGTAAAGCAGGCCTTTGTGGCTCTGAATGGGGCTACCCTGTGTTTTTAAAGAAGACTGAATAAATAAATAAACATCAAATACAAACATAGATTACAAAAAAAGAAATGTCCAATTTACCTATCTGATTTACCTCTTCACAGTTTCTCCGTCACAGGTGGGGAAAGTACTTCAGGAGAGATTAAATAAACCGCCCTCGTACTGCTGGACCAGACCCTTTTTTTCTCTACATGTTCACTTTCAATAATTAATTTACCACGTTTAAAGGGATAGTATACAGTTTTGGTCAAACTTAATTTTAGTAACCAGAACCTGCACCAGAACAATGCAAACTAATAGTTATAACTCCACAATGCTCAAAAGGTATACACAATTACACACGACTAAGTCAAAAGCCTGTTATCATTCAAAAAGAGCAGTTAAAACACAAGTGGGCGCTCTCTAAAAACGCATTGGTTTCAAATAATTTTTATTAAAAATTGTGCATGTGATGTTTTGTTAAAATAATGATTGAATCGAGAGATCATTAACAACTATTTCACATTTTTGATAAGAGTAAGCTTTTTATTTAAATTTTGTCTAAATCGTCGAATAAATCTGTGATTCAAAATTTATTGATATTTCATCTGTTTCTAAACCGATTTTGATTAACGTAAAGTCTATTCTGTCATTAAAATTGTATGCTCTTTCAAATTGACACTCAGTTTATTCTTTGAACGCCCTCTTTACCAAAACAGAAATGAATCTAGATAATCATGTTCCCTTTCTTAAAAATGCTACGCGGGAACACAGGCCCCGGTTGCATGAACGGGTCAAAATATTAGAGTGCAGGGCAAAAGATACGTAGGCCTACTGTCTGTATTCCATTTAATCTCAACAATGATAAGAAAGTGAGAGCACCTAATTAATGAACACAGAAAACTTGCTATTAAACACATAATTATGATGAGACGTTGAAAGTGCCTTATTGAAATGTGTCAAATACGTACGTTGTAGGATCAGAGAGCTCGGAGTTAGTACCCTATTGAATGCGGTGGCTTGTATTCTCTTATATGTATGAGTTTGAAATAATGGTTTTTCGAATCTTTCATTGTGTTGTACTTCACCAGTTGATCTTATTTCTTTTTTGTGTACAGCTCAGGTGAGTCTGGATTCAACTGGCTATACTACACACCTAACAACTGACCCTCCCACCACACGCCCAGCAACTCGCCCTCCCACCACACAAACAACAGTTGACCATCCCACCACACACCCAACAACTGACCCTCCCTCCACACAACCAACAACTGACCCTCCCACCACACACTCAACAACTGACCCTCCCACCACACACCCAGCAACTGACAGTCCCACCACACACACACCAACTGACCCTCCGACCACACGCCCAGCAACTCGCCCTCCCACCACACAAACAACAATTGACCATCCCACCACACACCCAACAACTGACCCTCCCTCCACACAACCAACAACTGACCCTCCCACCACACACCCAGCAACTGACAGTCCCACCACACACACACCAACTGACCCTTTCACCACACGCCCATCAACTCGCTCTCCCACCACACAAACTACAACTGACCCTCCCACCACACACCCAACAACTGACCCTCCCACCACACACCCAGCAACTGACAGTCCAACCACACACCCAACAACTTTCCCTCCCAGCACACCTCCAACACCTTACCGTCCTACCACACACCAAGCAACTGACCGTCCCACCACACACCCAACAACTGATCCTCTCACCACACACCAAACAACTGACCCAACAACCACACGCCCAACAACTGACCCTTCCACGACAGGTGTCGTGTTCATTGCGGACCTCACCGGACACAACATTTGGATGGCGAAGTTGTCAGATATGAACTTCACTGTCTTTCTTAACCTGAGCGCAGAGGCACTGCCTAAGCGCATAACGTTCCACAATGGCAGACAGGAGGTGTACTGGTCAGACAAGGGAGACGGAAGAGTATGGCGCGCCGATTTGGCCACTAAGACACCTGTACCCTTTACAATTACAAAGACAGGTATGTGGCGTTACCGCCGCCAGTTCGTTTTGAAGATTTGTAACAATTCATACCACACACATACTTGTAGTCTACATGTGTACATAGTAATGATAGTATGTGTTATATACTCAGCAAAAAAAAAGGAAACTGGCCACCTCTTTAAAGGGATCTAGTAACTTTTTTTGCACTTGTCAACAAAGTTACTAGATCCCTTTAAAGGTAATTCCATGGCATGCAAATACATGTAGACTAATTGTTTTCATCTGTATTAGAGTATGCATCAAATATTATTAAATTGTTTTATCCAAATATGTTTTGTAAATTTTGCACTTATTTCGTTCATCTTGCTCTTAAAAAATCTCTCCGGAGTAAAATTATGCCTGTGACTGTATTTTGTCAATCACAACTCAGTTACGTATAAGGTGAGCAATGCACGCTAAGAACAACACAGCCTTATGAGTTATGGTACTGTTGGTTGAACATAGATTTCAAATAGTTTGCAAAGTGCGAGTAATTAATAACAATGCAACAAATCACCAAAACTTACGGAAGCAACAGGCCCCTTTGGCTCTGTAAGCAGCACATGTTTGCGTGTGCGCAAATTCTATAGAGACAATACAGGGTGGCCCCCCAACACGGAACGGGGTACTTGCCAAAATAAAATAACAAAATGATTATGTTCATCGGATAGTGTGTGTTTTCGGATAAAAAACGATACCGAGAACATTAATTTTGGATAACGAGCGATACCCGCGCTAATGTTAGTGAGCATTGAGCTGTGTGCCGAGACAATGGGCAGGGTTGTTTGATGCTATGACGGGCAGGAAGTGCAATTTATCATGCAGTGACTTGGTAACAATTAAACAAAAATAGGAACCTGACATGGTGTCACTTAGAGCGTCCTAAAACCAAAAACTACACGACAAAAATGAATGGTTTTGGTATCGTTTTTTCATTAGAAAAGACATCCTATCCCACGACCAGAGTCATTTTGTTACTATATTTTGGGAAGTGCCCCGTTCCGGTTGTAGAGGGCCAGCCTGTATCAACGGAAGACGTTTACGTCTAATATAATAGACTAGTCTTCTTCTACAGACTCCTGAACACACATTTTAGATATGGTGATGAGTTTTAAAATTATGTAATTTGTCCGGGAACGTTTTTTTCTGTACTGGTTTGTGGAATTAAGTTATAAGAATATTACCTGTTATTTATTGGGTGTAAGTTTGGGGTAATGGTTTCTTTTAATGGATCACGTTAACCAGGGTGCTTCTCCTCCTGACTTGACTTCACAGAAAATAAATACAAGACACCAACCGACGTCGCCTTGTCGGAGGAATTGGGGTTGGTCTTTTGTGCTTACACCACTTCTGGTAATAACGGTCCAATTACATCTACGAGGCTGGATGACCCCGGATCGGAGGTTGACTTCATAACAGGACTTCACAAAGCTCGTGGATTGACTATCGATGACAGGAGAGGGTCAGTGTGCATTACAATCCTCATTTCCCTCATTGAATATTCTGTGTGAATCAATAGAGATCATTTTACCTGACTGGACATAATTATGTACTCCACTATTGAATTAAACATTGCTAGCAGGAAACATCAAACAAAACTAGTTACCTCTGACGTCAGAGGTATGCCACAGAGTTAAATGAATAGTTTCAATAAGCTTGTGGGTAAAACTCATATGTGCGATATATCCGGGGTATAGTTGCGCTCTTCCCAAAGTCGCAACCTTTCAAAACGTTATTAAAATAACGGGGCATGATATATTTGTTCGCATTGCATTCGACATGTTCAATGGACGTGTATATTTACAAAATATGACCTAATTAATAACATGCTTAAGTTGAGAAACGGATCGCTGGTAAAATTCCCAGTTAACAAGCCGAAAACAATTCAACCTCCCGATGACTATAACAAAACAGTATGATATTGTATTAACATTCCAGGTACCTTTACTTCGCATGGCACTATTATGTACAACGCGCACCTATCAGCAACCCCTCCGATGTGGTAACCATCTACCATCATAAATCGGGAGATTTCGGAGGACTCACAATCGACCCTTACTATCCATCAGGTAAAGTTAAGAATTTCGAAATGTTCAACAATTTGGCACGCATCAATTTTCGTACCATGTGCGTGCACTTGCGTGAACCATGCGTGAACACTTCGCGAACTCGACGCGAACACTGCGTAAATGCGTGAATGCGGCGCAAGCTTTGCGCGAACACAACGTGAACAGCTCGTGAACAATGCGTGGCATGGCGTGTAGTGTAGGGTGGTTTTAGGTGTGAAACGACAGGCTATGCATTATAGCGTGCCACCAAGCGGGACAAAGCGTGACCAAAAATTGCCCCGACTACTTCACGCATGCGGGAACTATGCGTGGCGTGCGTGACACTGTGGGACAATGCGGTACGGTATACGTGAACAATGCGCGAACTATACGTTAACCTGAGTAAAGTCTTCGTAAACGAGCGCGAAGAGTGTGTGAAGTGTGCGGGGCAGTGCGGGGGTGCGTGCCTTGTCATAGAGAGAATTTCGAAATGTTAAAAAATTTGGCACTCATTAATGTTCGCACCATGTGCGTGCACTCGCGTGAACCATGCGTGAACATTGGGCGAACTGGGCGCGAACACTGCGTTAATGCGTGAATGCGGCGCAAACTTGCGCGAACACAACGTGAACAGCTCGTGAACAATGCGTGGCATGGCGTGTAGTGTCAGGGTGGTTTTAGGTGTGAAACGACAGGCTATGCATGTAGCGTGCCGCCAAGCGGGACAAAGCGTGACCCAAATTGCCCCGACGACTTCACACATGCGCGAAACTATGCGTGGCGTACGTGAACAATACGCGAACTATACTTAACCTATGTGTGAACAAGTAGTGCCATTGCGTGTCAAAGTGTGCCAATGCGGCCCATTAGTGGCCGCGCATTGCGTAACTATGCGTGTACAGTGCGTGAACAGGTCGCAAACGCTCCGCGATGTAGCACCGATATGACACGCCTTGCCACGACGCATTGCGTGGCAATGCGGGGACAACATTCGTGCAAGTGTCAGGGTGGCTTATGCGCGTACAGTGCGCGAAAAGGTCGCAAACGCTCCGCGATGTAGCACCGAAATGGCACGCCTTGCCATGACGCATTGCGTGGCAATGCGGGGACAAAATTTGTGCAAGTGTCAGGATGGCTTATCTTCGTCTAAATGACGTGAATACCGAGAACGGGTTAAAGGGATAGTTGAGTATTGGTCAAACTTAACGTCAGTAACCAAAACCGGCACCATTACGGTACAAAGTAATAGTTATAACTTCACCATGCTCGAAAAGTATACACAATTACAAACGACTAAGTAAAACCCCTGTTATCATTCAAAAAGAGCCGTTACTACTCAAGAGGGCGCTATTTAAAAAAATAACATTGGTTTTAGCCTTTTTTCATATAAAATTGTGCATTTAATGTTTGTTAAAATAATGATTCAATAGAGATATCATCAACGACTTTTTAAAAACCTATTTTGATTTTTTCAAAGTAGTCTTCGAGCATTTTTTTTAATTTTTCTAAAAATTCTAAATACCGCCCGGTGATTGCCGGTGAAAAACATTTTGAATAAAAATATATTTATGGATATTTCAGCCGTTTCTGAACCGATTTTGATCAAATAAATCTGTCAATATTGATTTATTCTGTCATTAAAGGGATCTAGTAACTTTGTTGACATGTGCAAAAAGTGATGAATGGTTGATGCAATGTATATTGTTGTTATCTTATATGTCCACAGGGTATTGTGTGAAAATGTCAAGTCAAATGGACAATGTATGGCCAAGTAATGAGCAAAAATGCAAAGTGATATTTAGTAACTCACTGCACTCACTTTGTACACGGAAGAAAAACTCGCCCGGAGTTTTTCTTATCTGAATACTTCAATCATACATATCTTTGTAACGAAAGGGAAATTTGAAAAACCAAAACCTGTCCCATAATTTTATTGTTAATACGAATACGACAATGTATAAGGGAACCGCTAGACTTCAAATTTTATTTTGAGGATTTGGACAATGTTACTAAGTCCCTTTAAAGTTGTATGTTCTTTCGAATTTGATGGTCAGTTTTTCATTATCTCACAAACAAATATCGGGGGGCACTTCGGGAAATACCAATACTCAACACTACTTTTAAACCGTTTTGAAAAATGTGAGCATTATGACTGGGTATGATAGTAACTCTATAATCATTGTCATTTATCTGGCTATTAACATAGAGATAATGTGGTTTCTCGACATTCCCGTGTAATGGTTAAACCTATCACCTGTAATATGTGTACATTTTAACCATGATTTAGTAAACTTTAGTCAAGGAACACCAGGACATATTATTGGTGACCTTGTCTGAATACCAATATGTAGATTGATAAGCAGTGACAATAATAAGGAGTTACACTCATACTGGTATCATTATTATCACTGAATTTCCTCTCCGAGGGATATGATATGTCATTGAGGGAAAACTATGACCCGAATTCTCAACAGTGGCACAACTTAAAGGGAGAATCCGCGATTTACAAAACACCTGAGAAGTATCCAGTTGGTAGAGGATGATAGATATGACGCCATGTGAAATTTTAGATTAAAACATGCTTTAATTGGGAATTTACGAGTGAAAAACAACCACAAAAAAGATCAATTAATTAGGCCAATACATATTTTGTTATCAACTGATTTATCATGATAATGCAACCATGTTGATATTATTCAAGAAGAGAGCTTTTATAGCATAATTTAGTACAGATATGCCAGGAAAGAAATCTCACAACAACAGACAGAAAGAATTCATATTACGTTTTACGTATATTAGTGTTAATTGTTTCATTCTCCGTCTTCGCCAGGAGTACATTGGCACAATTTTCAGTGCATGCGCATAGCCGCTGCATATTTTTCGCTGTGCATGCCCGATGCGAGTCGTTTAGCTTTCCGTTATCGTTTCGCGTAGCAGCAAGAGGCATGTGCTTCTCTGTTCTGGCTGTGTGAAGAATGAAAGTCAGTGGTTCAAGCTTGTGATCTGAAATACGGAAATCGGCACAAACTTATTTTTGTAAAACGCATACAACGCATGAGCCATAACTTGAGATCCCTCGAGCCTGCATGTATGAAACAAAATGCATTCCCTTTAATGTGACACCAAAATTACTGTACAGTGTTCAGATTATCATATTTAAATAATCCTTTTTTCCGACTGTATAATTGTGTGGAGACACACAGAATGGAAGGACCGTAGAATAACTGTTATATAAAGAAAACTTGTTCATAAATATGATATAATACATGCACTAGTAATAATAATGTTAAATCTTCCATATGTTGTTTTCCTTAATATCCAGGTGGCTCGATCTATACTTTCACATACACTTCAGAGAGAGGCTTCATCAAGGACTTAAATGATCCCAACAACAGCACCGCCGTCGAGGTGACCAGTCTGATTAGTCCCGGTGCGCCACAAGATGTGGTATTCTTTAACGGGAAATCCTACTGGATCTCGACGTCCGCTTCTAAGAAAGGAATAACAGCCATGTCTAACAACGGCAACACCAGTAGCACGGCTTTGGCAAATATCACCGTGGACAGTGTCAACACTATCGATGTGATCGACAACCCTTTAGGTATATATGTTGGACACATCAATCGCACGCATTTTGATAGTATTTTTGACGAAGACTGATAAGGTGAATATTCAATAAGGAAAACTTGGAAAGCTTCATAAAACTTCTAATTAGAAAAAAGCAACATGTAATTGCAGTTAGAAAAACAAATTATTACTGTACAATAATAATGCACAAACCTGTTTGTAAATATTTAACGCAAAACAGAGTGATTGCCTTTAGTCGAGGACCTTGTCTCGTTGTACCATCCTACATTGTCGCGAAGAGATATTGGTCGCGCAAAGCCAAATGATCGCGCAATATGTTCACCGCCGGTGAAAGGAATAGTTTTCTCCTTGGGCGTAGCGAGTTGTGCAATCTCTCCGTGAGTTATAAGGGAAATATGATACGGGTAACATAGTATTACAAATAAGTTTTGAGCAAAACGAAGAGAAGTGGGGTTTCATAATGTAGGCATGTATGGTGTAAATACTCATATAAATGTGCTGATAGTCTTGTGTGGGGAATTTAATGTGTTTAATATAAAATAAAAGTGCTCCATTTACTTTGTTAAAGTAACAGGGATTTGATTTTCCAAATGTCTCCCTAATTATGTAGATAGATCGGTGTCACAATTAATGGGCAGTTGGTGATACAATCTGACGTATTTTTTAAATTTTTAACTAGGTAAACAACGATTTGTAATAAAAATATCACCCATCACTTAAAAGAACACGGCAATGGTTTTGGTATAATTAAAGTATCACATATCACTTTACGACAAACCTACAGAAGTTTATGGATACTTTAACGCGTGTGATATAAGGATCATATTTAGATTGGTTGTACAAATGAAATTGGAGACACATTCCCGGTTAAGTGATACAAATAATAATTGCTTAAAGGTACGAATCAAATCACCTAATTGGTACGAATTTAGTTGAAAAAACAGTAGCCCTCAAGTACTTCACGTGGTGAATGTATGATGTGAGTATTATGCATACAAAGCTAAGAAATAAGCTAAATGTGATTGGATATGTCTTTCGTTATTAAAGTGATTCATTAACTTTATATTTTTCGCCACTGAAAAGTACTGTTTAAGACTTCAATCATTTATCAATTTCATTGTTAGATTCCTGAGAATGATATGTGAGAATTTCATAAAAAAGAATAAGATTTACCTAGTGAAAACAGAAAAAAATAAATGTCTGATTTTATTCAGATCGTTCGCGTGAAGTAGCGGAATTCGGATACTATGGACGATAGAGTATCCGAATTCAGATACTATTGACTACGGTCTAAAACCGTCTACAGACGGTCTTAAATTCGGAGACATTTTACAAATCAAAACCCATTTCATTATTCTGTTACCATAAGCCAAACAACACGGTACAAGAGAAGTTAAAACGCTCCTAGGGATTTTGGTTGAAATTGTACAAAACTAATGGATCACTTTAAGAAATAAAAAACAAATAATTAATCAAAGTCTGTGATGAGATAAAATCAACGGGCGGGCTGATATTTTTGTCCGGATTAATATCCTTTACGCCTTTTCACTTGACAATCAAATAAAAAAAAAAATGTATATTAAAATTATTTATGTTAGAGCTTAGTTCGAAGTAAACACGATTTTGCCCAATTGTGTCATGGGTTTGCCCGAAAATGACGTTATACTTTACATTGCCCTAAAACATGTTAAATGACCTGACTTTGCGCAAATGTAACACGAGTTTGCCCGTTCTCCTTACCTTCCGGAGAAGGGGGGGGGGGGGGGGGGGGCTGCAGCCAAATGGGCAGGGAACTTAAGGCCAAATCTCACTGGCACGATGACGACGTAAATCTAATTTCCACCGTAATTTGTGTATTAAACGATGTATGGTTCACATTTTTACCACACAAGCCTTTTTTTAATACTAATTCAACAATATTGATCAATTCGTTTGGCCAATACAGATGTTTTTGGTAACTTTCCTAATCCTGTTACTTGCCTTTAAACAAAACGAAATGAAAGAGCAGATTAAAACAGCCTTTCTTCTGGTTAATAATCGTTCATTTGGTTTGCACCGACCACTATAATCATGCTGGCTCAGGAAGTTCGCTTGTCGGCTTCTAAGAAAGAGATAACAGCCATGTCTAACAACGGCAACACCAGTAGCATGGGAAATATGGTTACAGCTCGTTATTCCGAAGGTTCGTTTATTCCGAAGGTTCGTTATTCCGATGGTTCGTTATTCCAAAGGTTCGTTATTCCGAAGGTTTGTTCTTCCTAAGGTTCGTTTCTCCGAAAATTAAATCGGGTTCGATATTCCGAAGGTTCATTAATCCGCAAATGAAATGGGGTTCGTTAATCCGAAAATGAAATGAGGCTCGGTAATCCGAAAATGAAATGAGGTTCGTTAATCCGAAAGGTTCAATACGAACCCCCATATCATTTTCGGATTAACGATCCCGATTGCATTTTCGGACTAACGAACCTCATTTTATTTTTGGATTCTCGAACCCGATTTAACATGTTTAATTTCAGATAAACGAACCTTCGGAATATCGAACCCTTTTTTCATTTTTGGATAAACACACCTTCGGAATAACGGACCTTCGGAATAACGAACCTTCGGACAAATGCAACAAAATAATGTTCGGATTTACGAACCCTATTTAATTTTCGGATTAACGAGCCCTCAGGTATACGAAATGTGTGGACAGTACTAACAGTGTGGATGCGATCGACAACCCTCGCGGAACTTTGTTGGACAGATCAATCGCACGTATATTGAGTGTCTTGTTTTTGAGGAATGATTCAGTTCGAAAGGCGAGGGTAATTACACAAATTATGCCGTTTCATGATGGACATTGTATTCGCACATCTTTTGAAGTGTTGTCTAAAGTCCATGACCACCAAGGGGGTCATTATCAATATTTGAAGAACGAAACGAAACACAAGCTACAGGATATCGGTCTCCTGAATAAAAGGACTGACAATCGATACATAGGCTAGTTCGTGCGCATGAAATAGCAGATGTGTTTCGAACTATGTGCGAGGCGTTCGCAAGGTGGTACTGCGAGCGCGTGTCTAATTTACGACTCCAAACTACCTTTAATGTTCTTGACCAATTTGTATACGTCTGGGAACATTCTTCAACATCGCGCAACCGAACTGTTGCTGCGCGAATCCGAGATAGGGCTCAATCACGTTTTTTCCCGCAGACCTAAGCACTTTTCCTTTTTCGGGCGAACAATATTGCTGGAATCCCCCACTAATTTCTAGAATATTTGCTACAAAGAGATAAGTGGAATCTCGCGAACAATGGGCGATCGACTATTCATGCGCCTTCAACGGGCCCTTTAGATGCAGGGAAGTGAAAATTAAGACAAATACAATCGGCCAGAAATATGAACTCTCACTTTTGACATTAGCAATATAGATGTAATCAGCGAATTAAAATGAGTGAAGCGAAGGCGAATATTCGAATTATATTCGATTATATTCGAGGAGTGACCCAGAGTAACACAACACCAAGGAAAACAAATTCAGTCATAAACCGAAAACAGAAAAGCAAGGCAGAAAAGGGTGAAAATTGCAATCTGAAAAAATACTAATTGTAAATAATGTACAGTATGTGAATATTGTAAAAAGACAAACAAAAATATTTTAATTGGATTAGCCCGTTGACTTGCTAGACTTGTGTTTTTTTGTTTTGGTGTTAAAATTACATTTTGTTGATGGTCTTCAGTAGACAGTAGGATGTGTCAAATATTAATGAGTGTATAATAAGGAACTGATTTTAAGTTATTTACATTATTGTGAAATTTATTGCTTTTAACAAGAAATACAAAGCAATATAACACTTACAAATATTAAGTAACTTTAAGCTTATTGTACGTGTCATTTGTATATATGTTTTTAACTTAAAATAATTATTGTAATGCTTATGTAATTTATTTATACGTGTTCTAACTTTAATTATGATCATTTAATTTTTTTAAATATATTATGTTAACGTGTAATTGTAAACATGGGAAGAAGTGAGTTCATTGTGCATTGTAAAGTGCTTGGAGAGATGTTCAAATCGGACGCATTATTAGGTGATACGTACTTCACAGTACGTATCACCTCTTGATTTCGTCAAAGACAGAAAAGGTGAACATTGTAATCAGAACGAAACTGTAAATAATGTACATTATGTAATTATTGTGAACAGAAAAGCAATGTAATTTCTTTAGCCCATAGACTACAGCACATTTAATTGTCAGACTTGTTTTCGTGTTTTGTTTTCAGCTGTAAAGATGCAAATGTGTTGATGGTCATCAGTTTACAATAGAATGTTTCAAATATTAACGAGCTTATAATAAGGAACTGTTTTGGATTATGTTTTACAAAATGTATTGTAAAATAAATAGTATTTACGAAAAAATACAATACAAAAATCCTGGAACAAAAGAGAATAATTAGTAACTTTAACATTATTATACGTGTTTGGTGTATGCTTAATTAATTATTGTAATGCTTATGTAGTTTAGGTTTTCTTACTTATTTCGATTTAATAAAAAAATAAAAATCATGTTAACGTATAATTGTAAAAATTGGAAGAAGTGAGTTCATTGTGCATTGTAACGTGCTTAGAGAGATGTTCATATTAGGCACTATAGAAATCGGACGCATTATTAGGTCATACTATCACCTCTTGATTTTGTCAAAGACAGAAAAGGTGAACATTGTAATCAGAACAAAACTGTAAAAAATGTACATTATGTAATTATTGTGAACAGAAAATCAATGTAATTTCTTTAGCCCATAGACTATAACACATTTAATTGTCAGACTTGTTTTCGTGTTTAGTTTTCAGGTGTAAAGATGCAACTGTGTTGATGGTCATCAGTTAACAATATAATGTTTCAAATATTAACGAGTTTATAATAAGGAACTGTTTTGGATTATGTTGTACAATTGTATTGTAAAATAAATAGTTTTTACGAAAAAATACAATATAAAGAATGCTAGAACAAAAGAGAATATGTATTAACTTTAACCTTGTTGTACGTGGTTGATGTATGCTTTAAATTACTTATTGTAATTATTATGTAGTTTAGGTTTTCTTACTTTAGTATTTACCATTTGATAAAAAAAAATAACAATCATGTTAACGTGTAATTATAAAAATCGGAAGAAGTAAGTTTATTTCGATTGTAAAGTGCCAAGAGAGATGTTCCTATTAGGCACTATAGAAATCGGACGTATTATTAGGTGATACCTACATCGCAACACGTATCACCTCTTGATTTCGTCAAAGCCAGAAGAGGTGAACATTGTAATCAGAAACAAAATACCAATTGTAAATACGGTAGTGCACAGTATGTGAATATTGTGAACAGAAAAATTAGTTTAATTGTATTCGCCCGTAGACAATATAGCGAACTAAATTGTTGGACTTGCGTTTCAGTTTTGTTTTGTGGTGTAACGATGCAGTTTTGTAGATGGTCATCAGTAGACAATTGGATGTATTAAATGCATGTGAACGAGTTTATAATAAGGAACTTTCTTGGATTAAGTTGTAAACATTTGTAGATATTTTTACCTGAACATACAAAGAATACTAGAACAAAATAGAATGCTTAGTAAATGTTATTGTACGTGGTATGTGTTAGTTTTCAATTAAGTATTGTAACGTTTATGTAGCTAAATTGTCTAACTTTCATAAATTTCATTCAATTTTCAAAAAGATATTTATGTTATAGTGTGAAAATAGTTTAACCCTAATAAGGCCGGGGGGCCATAATGCCCCCCTCCCCCCCCCCCCCCCCCCCTCCGCGATCTGTTTGATTGCTCCAAAACGCGGTAAGATGACGCGCCGATGTTTGGTGACTTTTTTCTTTTGGGTCTTGCGCATATTTTAAAACAAACATTCTGAAAATCGAACCTACCGTTACAAAGTCACGTGACCTTTTGTCTATGCATGTCAGCTCAAAAATCGCTTAATTTCGTGATTTGTGTACAAAACATATGGAAATATCAGTTTTCGTAAAAAGAGGTATCATTGGTTATTTGGTCTTGTTTACATTTTATATGTTTGTTTTGGGGTTCAAAATAGTTGAATTATATTTAGAAATAAAATAAACAACAATAACAATAAAATACATAAGTAAACAAAGCAAAGAAATACATAAGAAATTATAAAAAACAATAGAAAACATAAGGAAGAACCTGGCTCTTCCAAAAAAAATTGTCGTATTATCATTCCAAATGGTAAAAATATTAATTGTATGACCTTACTTGCATAAATTACCATAAATATGCAACTAAATGAATTTATCAACAAATTAAAATTACTATTGTATTCTATACACTTCACTTATGATGCGTGCACATTTTCACGGCGATCGGCCTCTTCGCGGCCGAGATCTTAAGGGGGGGGGGGGGGGGGGTGGGGGGCATAATGACCTCCCCCCCCCCCCCGGCCGTAGACAGACCTCAAATAGCCCGGCCTTTTTAGGGTTAAGAAGTAAGTTTTCTGTATTTGTAATTGGATAGATTTCCATATACTACTTATTAATTAATAAGTCCCTAATGCAATCTGGCATGCTTATTTTTTTTATTCATGCATTATGCCAATTATGCCATGTTGTATTTTGCTGTATATATATTTTAGAGAAAGACAGAATAAGTGTGTACTAATTTTGAACTTACTTCGCTTTGAAACAGGGAAGATAATTTTGAAGGTAATGCTTGGAAAGATATAATTAAATGAAATACAATTAAATGGATTTATTGTCAATAATAAACAGTTCAATATTAACAATTTACAATATATATATATATTTATAAAACAGATTAATGGTACATCTTGAAATTAATAATACACAGAAGAATTGAAAAAAGGGGCTAGCAAAATAGGACAATGCGAATCGAGGTTAGTCCCGATAATAATAAATTTCACAAACAAAATATATTTCAGCTCAACTAACTTATTTACACTTTACACATAAATGTAATTTGTATCAATTACGAACGAATATAATAGTAAATAATTAATAGTAATAATAAATAATAAATGAATACATTAATGTTTACTATTATTTTTCGAATCATTGTACTCGCCTGGCTACGCTGAAATATACTGTTTTAGTGATTTGTAAAAGCTTTTCTTTCTAATATTTTCCTTTAAGGGATGTAGTAACATTGTCCAAATCCTCACAACTTACTTCGAACTCTATAATATTCTATCTACACATACATATTCTATACAGTCCTCTCCTCTATTCAACTGCTGGGTTTTAAAGCAAAACTATTTCATTCCGAGCCAAAATCAATTTGATGGCTGAACTATCCATAAATAAAGCCATTTGTAATTATTGTTGGCCGCACAATAATTCGATAAATTTTAAAGGGGTAGTACAGTTTTGGTAAGGCTGAGCTTTAGTAACCAAAACCTGCACAATAACATTGCAAACTAATAGTTATAACTCCACCGTGCTCGAAAAGGTATAGACAATAATGAACGACTAAGTAAAAAGCCTGTTATCATTAAAAAATAGTCATTACAACACAAGAGTGCGCTCTTGAATAAAGCATTGGGTTCCACCATTGTTCATGCAAGAATATGGATGTGATGTTTTGTTGAAATAATTAGAAAAATCATCAACAACTATTTAAAAACCTCTTTTTTTTGAAAAAGTGAAAGCATTAAAAAAAAAAAAATAAAAAATCATTGCATAAATCTTGGCCCCAGATGTATTCCGATTAAATATATTTATTGATATTTCAGCCCTTTCTGAACCTATTTTGATAATTAGAAAAAAGTTTATTCTGTGATTTAAATTTAAATGCTCTTTCAATTTTACACTCAGTTTTTCATTATCTCACAAACAAATATTTTGTGCAGCGCCTTCTATACCAAAACTGAACCAGCCGATGAAAACAAAATGCTTACTCTTTAAAACAAAAATACAAAAGGGGTTTTATAATAGTTGTTGATGATCTCCCTATTTAATCATTATTCTAACATCTCATGCAAACAAAAGTCGCCCTCTTGTGTTTTAATGGCTCTTTTGAAATGATAACAGACTTTTTACATAGTTGTTTGTAATTGTTTAATCTTTTGAGCATGATGGCGACAAAACAATACGATTGTATAGCTTGTAATAATTATCATGGCGCAGGTTTTGGATACTTAAAGGATAGACGAGTTAAATTTGGTGAGTTTAATTTTGTGTAAGATAATGACAAACTGAGTGTCAAATTGGAAAGAGCATACAATTTCAATGACAGAATAAACTTTATTTGATCAAAATCGCTTTATAAATGGCTGAAATATCCATAAACATAACCATTTGTAACAAATGTGGGGCCCCACAATTATTCGATAATTTTGAACAAGCCGTTACAAAAATTTTTAAAAATGCTTCCTCTTTTAAAAAATTTCCAAAAGAGGTTTTTAAATAGTTGTTGATTATCTCTCTATCTAATCACTATTTCAAGAAAACGTGGAATGCACAATATTTTATTTAAAATGGTTGAAACCAATGAGATTTTAGAAAGCGCCCTTTTGAGTTTAAACGGCTCTAACAGGCTTTTTACTTAGTCATTTGTAATTTTGATTTCCGTTCGAGCATGGTGGAGTGTCAGTCTGTAATGTAATGGTGCAGGTTTTGGTTACTAAAATTGATGTTTACCAAAACTGTACTCTCTTTACCAAAACTCAACTATCCCTTTAAATTCAGTTTGACCAAAAGTGTACTATCCCTTAAGGCCTACACATATTTGTAATGCAAATGTTTAAAACTTTAACTGTCTGAAGGGCACCCTCTTTTGTTAGCTGCTGCTTGGGGAATAAAATCAGCCTGCTAACTTAGCTGATATGCTTTACTGCCATTCAAGCATGGATAAATGATAAGTGTTTTATGACAACAAGTTTTAAATACTGACATTAAGTTTTACCAGAACTGTACTTACCCTGTAACAAAATGTATCATACAAAATACTTATTGCTTTATTTGTTAAGTTCAACATCGATGTGATAAAAAAAAAACAGTTGTTAAATCGCAATTTTGTACGCATTGCCTTTGTATTTAATGGAATAGAAGTGTAATACGGTAATGGTAATTGTACTTCTAAAATTTTGAAATTAAAAGTAATCTTGTAACTCTGTCTCAATTAACCAATCTCACTTGCATTCTGTGTGGATTTTTAATGTTCGCTTGCTTATCCTCTACTTGCATTATGTGTGGTTCTTTCATGTTCGCTTGATTATTCTCTATTAACATGACTTGAAACCAGTTTTGGTTTTCCAACATAATGTTCGCTTTGTTATTTAAATATTTAACCCGGTCATGACGCACTGATTTTGCTCAACTAGTATTCTCCATAAACCCAAAGCCCGAATATTTTCAGGACCAGTACTGAACGGGTTAAGATGTCGTTTGAAAGAATGGCGGGGATCTCGGAAATAACACTTAACATGTTCGATATTTACTCTGGTATACTTTTATTTGTTATAAATCACTCCATGGGCATAATTAAATCACATTGCAAAGCGTGTTATCAACACTTTGTCAGTGTCAACATAATGTCAACATTATTAAGTAACAAGGTCGCTTTAAACAAATAACAGGGGTAATTCCAAGGTAACACCTTGACGGTGGGAGTGTGTTTTTTTAATATTAAAGTCCAAATAAGTCATAACATATTTATGTTCAGAACAATGTTATCATGCATAAGTTACCAGTATTCTACTTATCATTTACAGTTGTAGAGAAAATCAAAATTCCCTATGAAATATGAATATCACTATTTGTGGTAACACCGTGACAGTAAATAGACATGGGTTTTTACATGCGCAGAAATTAAGCAAACTCTCTGAACTACATCAATTTGCGATGTTGTCACATTGATTCTTTGTACTAGACATCAAACTATAACATCTAAATGAAAATGTAGACAAAATGCAATGCTCATTGTAAATACGATATCATAAACGTATCTGTGCATGGTAACACCGTTACAGCAACGCCGTGACCTCTGAATTGTACATGTTATCAATGGCGTACCCAGGATTTTTTTTCAAGGGGGGGGGAGGGGGGGGGGGGGGTTATATCGTAGGCCAAATTTCCGGGACCGAGACCAAGACCATTACAACATTTTTGAGGCCGAGACCGAGACCATTGTTTAAGAATCGTGTAAGAGGGGAGGGGGGGGGGGGGGGGGGGGGGGGGGTGTCTGTTGACAATTTTTGAAGCCGAGACCAGGAGTTTTCAACATTTTCGAGGCCCAGACCCGGATTCTTCACAATTTTTGAGACCAAGACCAGGATCCTTCAGAATTTTCAAGGCCGAGACCATTGGTAATGATGGTCGAGACCGCTAAAATGTGGTCTCGAGACCAGCTACAAGTGGTAAAGGGGGGAGGGGGCGGGGGAGGAGGGGGGTTCAAACCCCCTAAAACAGTCATTTTTTGGTCAAAGGGGGGGGGGGGGGGGGGTTGAACCCCCCAACCCCCCCCCCCCCCGGGTACACCTATGTATGTTATATGCATAGGAGATATTGGTGAGATGAATACAATTTTATAATTTTAATGTTGTGACCCAGGATCACTGCATAGCATAAATTGTATACGTAATATACCCCGAATGCTCTTAAATTTTGATCTATTGATAACAAAATGTTTTAGGACATTACGAATTTAATAGGTGGAACCATGACAATTAAAAACCAAAATACATACTTGAATACAACAATGAAATATTAGACCTTTAACATCTGACCTTTGACCTTATTTCGCAAATCATAACATACACATTTTTAGTTTTCTGTCTGCACAGTGTATATATGCGAGTAATTTGATCTTGTAATATGATTTCAATGTCAGTAAAATTTTGTGTACTGTTTTATCCGAGTGACCTTTGACCTGTGTCCCAAACATCTTCAGAGAATCTTCCTTTATATACAATACTCTTTCTAACATTAATTCTTGAATTCTAGTGTGAAATAACAATGACAATAACTTGACCCACTGATCTTTAACCCCCATGACCCCAATCTCTAATCAGGTCATTTACTTTACTAGATGCCTACCAGTATTAGGTATCATGTCATCCTTTGACCTCATTGCACGACAATTTATTCAGATAATCCGTACTTCTAAATACATGGCTTTTTTTAAAAGTTTGAACAAAATCAATCCAACGATTCTTTAGAAATTGCCAAACAAATAAAAACACTAATGTACAGCTCCCCATACAAACAGAACATGTTATGAACACTCATTAGTATTTAAGAAGTACTTTTCACACATTATCCAGTAGACATATCTGATCAAAACAACACACATTGTACCAACCATTATTAACCTTTTCCACATATCAACACAGCTGTTTAATATTTAATTGGATATCGCTGGGCCAGTGGAGCTAATTTAACCAAGCATATTTGTGAACATCGGGTACAACATACGATATGATATGAAGTTTATATCTATGCTAGACTAATTAAACGGTCGCAGCGGCCGTATAAAATGTATAGCTCTAAAACAATCAATATAAAATAATAAATAAATAAATACATAGAGTCCTACATACAAAATAACTTCCAAGCTTTACACTTGGTCTTTAATGTTTTTTTTTTTTTCGGGGGGGGGGGGGTTTACACAAGACAATATTCAAGCTACTTATAAATGTTGGCCTGCAAAATATGTATTGCATTAAAAAAAAATGAATTTGCTTTATACCAACCAACGCACGGTAAACATTAAAGGGGGAGTTCAGGTTTGGTATAGAGGGCGCTGCGCGTTTTTTTTTTGTGAGTGTAAAATTTGAAAGAGCATACAATTTTAATGACAGAATAAGCTTTATTTGATCAAAATCGGTTCAGAAATGGCGGAAATATCAATAAATATATTCGATCGGAATAAATCTGGGGCCCAGATTTATTCAATGATTTTTAAAAAAATTAATGCTTACACTTTTTCAAACATTTTCAAAAGAGGTTTTTAAGTAGTTTTTGATGATCTTTCTATTTATTCATTATTTCCATAACAAATTCACATGCATTATTTTGCATGAAAAATCGTTGAAACCAATGTTTTTTTTAGAAAGCGCCCTTTTGTGTTTTAATGGCTCTTTTTGAATGATAACAGGCTTTTTGCTTAGTCGTTTGTAATTTTCTATACCTTTCGAGCATGGTGGAGTTATAACTTAATTT
>JBAMJV010005078.1:0-116168 GCA_037951105.1 Echinarachnius parma | reverse complement strand
CTTTATGGTAATGATTTTTATCAAAATTGTAGGCCTGTTTAAAGAACTGGTTTAACAATTTTTACAAAGAAACTAATGGCTTTCCATAATTTATAAGTCCAACTTATAGTGTTTTAGTTCGACTTCGGATCTGCGTGAAACACCCCCTGGAGCTGGAGTTGTGTCAGCATGGTATTGAGGCGTGCCCCCATCGGCTATAGAGCTGGAGTTGTGTCAGCACGGTGTTGAGACCCTTGCCCCCCATTGGTGTTGAGGTATAGCCTAGCCTACGTGCTCGCCAGACAATACGGCGTCTCGCCTGTCAGTCAACCCAAGCCGACACGTACGGCTCACCGGGTGAGGTCCCCGCCGAAACGTCTCGGCTCGGCCAGGTGAGAAGGAGCGGTCTGTCCGCATCATCGGCTGTATACTTTAGTCTCCCACTCTCTCATCCGATCTCAAAGAATCCTCCCTGGCGGCGTAGCCAGGATGGAACCGGGCGGGGGAAGGGGGGGGGGGGGGGTCAATATATCACATTAGATGGCGCCTTGGCAGACATAGATACATACAGATCAACATTCATTCATCAATATGAGTTTGTATAAAGCATACTTTTAATTATGTTCTCTACAAGAGCGGGGCAATTATATAGGGCAGTTTGTAACGAAAAGCGGGGAAACGCCCCACCCCATTGCCCACACCCCCCCCCCCCCCCAACTACGTCACTGGTCATGCACCAAGAATTTGCCCCCATCATCCTCTCGATCAGCAAACAGGATAAATGAAGAGGGCATATAGAACACAGTCATCGCACTTTGGGAATTTACTTTAACATCATGCTGAGGTTAAAATTCGCAGAGTCAACACATCTTCGCCACTTCAAGATAAAATTACACGACCGGGACACACATCTTAACCAAACCCCACTTGTCAAGGGGAAAATAATAAAAAGGAGAGGTTGGAAGATTGCTATTATCTTCTTTTTTTTCTTCTCTTTTCTTTTCTTTCATCTCTTTCTTTTTTTTCACGCCCGTATTATGGTCTCTCAGATTCGCTTTAGATGCCAATTGAGATTGGAAAGAGAATGTAGATTGGTTTGTATGAGTGGGATTGAGCAAATCCACTTGTTGGGGGTTTGTCACGTTTTCGAGTCGAGTCGAGCCGGGGTTATAATGGTCAACATCGCGCTAAAGGTTGTTCGGATTCGTAAAACCAGGGAACACCTCCCTGGTAAAACAGACGCCGGATGTCATCTTGCGAACGCCTTGCGCACGGTGCGAAATGCGCAATGGTTCATGTTGTGCACAGAAACTAGCCCCAGTATAGTAATATCACGAAAGTTCAATCCGCGCAGTGTAGCATACATAGCATCACATAATTTATACAATATAGAAATGCATAGCATTTCGAGCAGCGCCCTCTACATCCACATGCATGACGATCTAATTACAACGAACATTCATGCTGATCAGTATTGTCAATTATTTTGTAATAATTTAAAATGGTCATAATACCTTTATTTGATGTAAAAGTTAATTTGTATTTGATCTGCTGATTATGTTATGCATTGATTACTTTGTTATTGTTTGTATGTAAGGAATGAAGAAAATAAATACCATTGAAAAAAAAGAAGAAAAAAAAGAACATAAGACCATAGAGATCGAGGCAAATGTGTGTTATACCAAATCAAATTGTTTCAAGCGGATCAACATTTTCCCTGTTGCTATCTTTTATTTGTCTCTTTCTCGCCTAATGTTATACACCCCTCTTCCCTAAATTCCACCTCTTCCTCCCCTCACACACCTTTTCCAGTTAATAACCATGTGTTATTGCTGTCTAAAGTTAAAGGGATAGTTGAGTTTTGGTAAAGAGGGCGCTACACAAACAATATATTTTTTTTTGGTGAGATAAAAAACAAAATTAGTGTCGAATTTGAAGGAGTATACAATTTTAATGACAAAAATCGGTTCAGAAATGGTTGAAATATTCATAAACATAACCATTTGTAATAATTGTGGGGCCCCCACAATAATTCGATCATTTTGAACCAGTCGTTTCAAAATTTAAAAAAATGCTTCCTCTTTTCAAAAATTTACAATTAAAGAGGTTTTTAAATAGTTGTTGATTATCTCTCTGTCTAATCACTATTTCAACAAAACATCACATGCACAATAATTTATTTAAAATGGCTGAACAAATTTTTAGAGAGCACCCTCTTGAGTTTTAACAGCTCTTTCTGAATGATAACAGGCATTTTCTTAGTCGTTTGTTATTTTAAATTCCTTTTGAGCATGGCGTTATAACTATCAGTTTTAATGTAATGGTGCAGGTTTTGGTCACTACTATTCAGTTTGACCACAACTGTACTCTCTTTACCAAAACTCAACTATATCCATTTAACTTTATTTAAAGGGACTTAGTAACATTGTCCAAATCCTCAAAATAAAATTGTAATTCTAGCGGTTCCTTTATACCTTGTTGTATTCGTATTAACAATAAAATCATGGGACAGCTTTCGGTTTTTCAAATTTCCCTTTCATTACAAAGATATGTATGATTGAAGTATTTAGATAAGAAAATCTCCGGGCGAGATTTTCATCCCTGTACAAAGTGAATGCAGTGAGTTGGTGAATATCACCCAATATCACTTTGCATTTTCGCTCATTACTTGGCCATACATTGTCCATTTGACCTGAAATTTTCACACAATACCCTGAGGACATATGAGATAACAACAGTATACATTGCATCAACCATTTATCAGTTTTTGCACATCTCAACAAAGTTACTAGATCCCTTTAAGATATCCATTATCAAATTTTTCCTTCAATTTTCGATTTCCTTCTCACCTTGTCTCTCCTCCACTTTCATGTCCTCCCACGATCCCGCCTCCCTCTCCCTCGTCTCCACCCCCTCGCATTCGTTTTCCTCTCCTCTCAATCAATATCTCTTCTCCTCCCTCACACCTTAGTGGATTCCATTTGTTATGTTTTGTGGAATTCAGAGTGTTAATCTATGTAAAATTCAGGGCATTTTTTAAAAGTAAAGTTAGAAAATGTTTCATGAACATTATATAAGTATACTAGGTGACGCATTAGTAAATGATATTGCTTAATTTACTTTTTTTGTTGAATGTTACACCCAATATATTTCTCATGTTTAATTGTTGACATTATACCATACCCAAAACATGAATGTATCGCAAATGGCATGGCGGGGTTTTTTACGAAATAGTTTGACATTCGGGAAATATTAGGTGATTCAATAATATTTATTAATTTAATAGTTTACATACATTACAATATATTATGTGTTTTTTTGATATTGTTAATAACGTCTGTTGTTCAGAAGCACATTTCAATATTGAGGCTGTTTAGGCATTTTCTTTCTTCCGTTCGTTTACTTCGAGAGACAAATGATTATTCCTTGCATTATAAATTAGTTAGAATTTCTTTCTTAATGAAATTCTTCTGCGAGTATGCCTATTCCAGTGAAAATTAACCTCTTTAAATAACCACAGAGTTGTAATATATTTAGCAATGTATAAATTATACCAAACTAATCAAGATATATTTCAATGAT
Source organism: Echinarachnius parma (assembly GCA_037951105.1). NCBI lineage: Eukaryota > Metazoa > Echinodermata > Echinoidea > Clypeasteroida > Echinarachniidae > Echinarachnius > Echinarachnius parma. The sequence continues at coordinate 112,607 of JBAMJV010005078.1, read as the reverse complement.
GAGTTTTCTACCCAATTACAAAAGACCAAACAAAAAAACATGCCACATCTATATTTAGTTTTTTCGAAAACGAAATACAAAACTGACTGAAGTTGTTTCTGTAACGTTCTTAATTGTGTATTTATGACTCAAAGTTGAACTTACAAATTGCTCATTCTTACCCCTGCCAGGTAGATAACTATTATATATAAATTACAAGAAAATTGAACCGATAGCTGTACAATGTGTGAACCAAGACCCAAACTAGGTTACAGCACATGAAGCAGCAGCTCTAACAGACTGAGGCAAGTTTCTTGGGATAAAGTGACAAAGTGACAGCGAGTTGAGAAACAAATCGTTTACCAGTGACGAGAAGTCGCCGCAGGGAAAGGTTGGATTGTTAAACGGTGGCGAGATCGAGTCCCGACCGATGAAAAGCTCAACTTCAACTTCACCGAGAAGGTTATTTTTCCCCCTTTCCATTCTTCTCGGATCTCAGCTTCTTCCTTTTTAAGTTTTTTTATTGTTGCCTTTTCTCCTCCTTCGAATGGCTTCAATACCCGTGGCGGATTTGATCATGGCTTGGCTTTGCCTAAACACCTCGCTCTATAGACCGACTTCTAGCGCTGATCTGGAAAGAAAACAAACCCGCTTTTTGACGTTAGTCCAGGGGGTGCGGGGATAGGCCTACAACCCGGGGGCCCCCACACCGACATCCCTCCAATGGCGTATCCAGGGCTGACCTATAGACGAGGGGATGAGGGGCAAGAAAGATGACATCTTCTCTAAGTTCAGGCCATCTCCAATTTGGGAGATGGCCTGAACTTAGAGAAGAAAAAAACAGTGATAGCATGGTCATAATGGTGTTACGTATTTATTTCTCTACTCATCGGTCAACACTTAAACAGGGATTTGAGTGGGAGGGCCAGTAGTTTCACAGAAAGGGCACATTTCCCCGACGCGCCCCCCCCCCCCCCCAGCTACACCCCTTCATCTTTCAAATTTTACTTGGTTCCCACCTGAGTGAGGGATTAAGGTCGGGCAGGGAAACGTAAGTCGGGTTTCGTCTTTCTCAAAAGCAGCAACAAAACGAGTAAAGGCACTGAAAGAGGAGAACGCAAGAGGAGACTATTATAATAAAAAAACGAGATAAAATGATACTGTAACTCTCTCACGTTCGTCTAAAAAGGGTGAAGGTATACTTAAGCGAGAACTTGGCGTTTGAAGATTTGGCACTCCGCAACACAATGGAGGCATGGGGAAGCCGAGTTTGTTATGGCTTTCCCTTGCTTACTCAACTCGGGCGGTGTAACATTAAACTTCGACATGACTCTAGAATGACTGGTCTTCTGTTCAAGCCCAGGCCCGCCAGCGGCCGTTCTCACTCGAATCACTTTGATTTTGTTCTCCTTTTTCACCCTTCCCCCTTGTAGTTCTTTGCGCGAAGTGAAGAAAAGCCCTCTGCCCCGTTAATGATACCGTTTAATGGCGGTCGCTGCAAATATCAACAAACACGACTGTTTTTCTTTGCTCTTTTCTCCTGGTTGCGTCAATTTCTTTCCAGCATTCTTTATTTCACCCATTGTTACTGTCACCATTACCTGTTTAGACTAGCTCGGTTCACCTTTTGACCGCCAATAATATGCTTGACAGGGGGCTGAAACTCGACTACTTTGCGGTCTTCAACTTCTTCAAGACCGATCTTATACCCGATCCATTTTGACAAATTATCAATAGAGAAATTAGAAAGTCATTTTGATCATGTTTATACATGTACGGCGGCCACACATCATGAACATGTTTTTTAGACTGAAAATTAAACGAGTTGTAATGTTAGCAAAGAAACACTTACTCAACTAATCTATTCAAGATTATGCAGGATTGCAGTTGCATATTTTGATGGAACCATACTTAAGATTAACAGATGTTATTCTAAGTAATGCTTTTCTTCCACAGTCACATCATGATTAAAGGGATCTAGTAAGTTTGTTGACATGTGCAAAAACTTACGAATAGTTGATAAAGTTTGTATTTTTATTGATATGCTTATATTGAGTGATGTGTGACTGATGGTAAATGAATGTCATAAATAAATGACCGAGTAATGAGCAATTGACTTACTTATTGCACTGACTTTGTACACAGTTTAAATTCTCCCGTAGATATTTATGAATCCATAAAAGACTTCAATCATAATATATATACCTTTATAACGAACAAGAAATTTTGGAAATCAGAAAACTGTTCCATGCTTCTATTGGTAATACGAATACCACTAGGTGTGTATAAGAACCGCTGAGTTCTAAGTGAATTTTGAGGATTTTGACAATGTTACTAAGATCCCTTTCAAACTGTTATGGTCAAATCAACATCTACTTTAGATTCCGTATAATACGGTCAAACCCGTGTTATTGCATGGTTATAGCAGCCAACCTGTCTCGGTGATCCGGTCCCATGGACATTTATTTTAACAAGAATGTTTTGGAACCTGTTGTAGTACATTGGCCACATGTCTACAGAAGCCACTTTTCTAGCTTCCCTGTATTAAAAGGTGGTCACTATAGTATACACAGGTTTGACTGTATACATTAAATGAGCGTAAAGCTGGGATGGTGGCTATTAAAATGATCTTTTGTTCTATACGTAGCCCTAGCATCAATAATGAAACTAACATGACTAAGATCATCTAGAACCTGAAAATTGGATGGTAGCAACCAGTGTTAGGTATCTCGAGATCGATCTTGATTTCGAGACCAGTCTCGAGATCGCAATCAGTAATCTCGATCTTGTTCTTGATCTCGGACATTTCTGATCTTGATCTCAGAGGTTCTGATCTCGATCTTGAGCTGCGGATCTTGGTCTTGATCTTGATCTCGGACTGTCTGATATATCTTGATCTCGAGACCAGTCTCGAGATCGGCATCAGTAATCTCGATCTTGTTCTTGATCTCGGACATTTCTGATCTTGATCTCAGAGGTTCTGATCTCGATCTTGAACTGTCTGATCTTGATCTTAATCTCGGACTGTCTGATCTTGATCTTGATCTTGATTTCAGACCCTTTGGTCTTGGACCCAACACTGGCAGCAACTACAATTATCCGTTTGTTAGTGCTATACTTAGCCCTATACCATCTAGAGTGAAACTATAAAGATCATCAAGATAGTGTGGGTTCATGAACATGGGCCCAATGGACTATATGATACGGAGATAGGCACCACTAGGGAGTGTTTCACAAACTTAATTAAGATTCACAGAGATTCCAAGTTGACCTTAACGCTAGGTTGGACCTAACAATTATGGAAAGCCATTTGTAGCCATAATTTTGTAATAAAACATGCTCAACAGCAAAAAATATAAACAGCAAGTATTTGAGACTTCCAACAAAAAATAATTTATGTAATAACAGTGATTTTATCAAACTGTATGCCTGTTCAAAAGAATTGTTTCAATAATTATTCAAATAAAACTAACGGGTCTCCATAATGATTAGATCCAACTTAAAGTTAAGTTGAACTTAGAATCTTTGTGAAACAGCCTCCCGATGTGTCTGATGCTAGATAACGACTTGGGTTTCAACTCATACAGGTGCACAAGGTACATGACGTTGTGTCGACATGTGGTTGTTGCATTTTTGTGATAAAGTGGAACTTAAAAAAGAAATGCTCTTTAGTCAGAAATATAATTTGTTCATTTGTGTACGAATGTATAATACCACTCTAGGGACCCGTTGCAGAAAGAGAAACAATCGATTATATATGTTGCAATTGATTGTAAGTCAGAAACTTAAAGTGTTTCAACCAATCAGATTCGCGCATTTAGAACACATGATCTGACTTACAACTAATTGTAACTTACACTCGATGGTATCTCTTTCTGCAACGGGGCCTAGATATATAATTGAAATTGAACGACACGTGTTATAGTATCTAAAGGTACTTTACACACTTCCCCCCTAGCATTTAACATTATTATTGTCATAGAAACTAGACAATAAATAGCTTACATAGTGAATATGAAAATGAATTTCTAATGCTGTGTTTTACATGAAAATGTATGATATTTGGAAATATCACATCAAAAATTTGATCCTAATACCGATTGTTTAAATACTACGCCTCTCCATTCATTTTCTACAAGAAATTTACAGGAGGTTTATGAAAGTGTTCATTTTTTAAATATCTACTTTAACAATAAGTGCCAATAAATCCCCACATTGCCATTCGCATGTTAATAGTGTAGCGGTTAATTGTACCAATAGATATATAAATTGTATTTTATTTTCCCCGCAACTGACAAAGATTGATCATGTTGATGGATTAGTTGAATCGGACTAAGACAAACAACGGACGTCTACAATCATTACATTATTATCAAAATTGTTGTGAAGTTGTTGAACCAGAAGGTTCGGAAATGGTGGCAAGACCTGGTGGTTTAATAGCGGTTTAAGCTAGGTTCAATAAACCCTCCCTTTTTACCCATTTATAGGGTGTTTTTCTCCCCCTCTCTTTGAAACGCGATGAAAGAAGAAGTTTTAATCGATGTTTGCTGATAATATGACTGGTGTTGGGTTGACAAATGATCTGGTTGGGCGATGAATAGAGGGATAACTATCAGATTCTCGAGCCCCCTTTATCATGTCGCGCGAACGAATCCATTAGAGGGGGTATAATTGCCATCATCAGCGAACAAAAGGTTTAATTTTTTTTCTTCTCAAAAACTGGGTGAAACATGGTTTCTCCAAACAAACTGATAAGGCAACTCCGTCCGATGAGGCGAACTTGAGTTAACTGTATATCTGATCTGATCTGATCATGGCGGAAGTGCGGATTGTTAGGATGGGTTGGGGTAAGGGACTGGTAAGGGGAGTGGCCTATTACCTAAACCCTATCAAATCCAAGCTATTTTGGCGTTCCCATGCAGGAACAAGGGGGGGGGGGGGGCTCATAGGGCCCCCCTCTCTATTATTCCTATATTATTGGATCGACCACTTTCATATTTGGCACACACGTCAGGCAGGTCAAACTCTACAAGTTGCAATCATACACATTTCTTCCGGTCACCATATGAGGCCGCTATTAACGATGATGTGATTTTAAAAAACATAGAAAATGCTCTGAATTCTGACATTAATGAGCTGTTTTCGCCAGATGGACTGATTTATGAAGGCACATTGAAATTTTTAGCATAATTTTCTTCCGGCAAAATCGTATCGTGTTCTGGCAGCTAAATGGCGAGGACCTTTTTCTTCCTTTTTTTTCTCGGTTGACAGGTCAAAAAGGGAAAGATGGTATTCGGCCAAAGGCCTCCCCCTCCCCCCGCCCCGTATATACCCATGAACAGAACTCTGCCCTCCGCATGATGCACGGTTAGGTCGGATCGGAATGATGGACAGGCAGCATTTAGTAGGAACTCTATTCAAATAATGGATTATAAATAATTAAAGGGACTTAATTAATAACATTGTCCAAATCCCCAAAATCCAATTGGAATTCCAGTGGTTCTCTCATACCTTGTTGTATTCGTATTAACAATAAAAGCATGGGACAGGTTTTGTTTTTTCAAATTTCCCTTTCGTTTAAAAGATATTTACGATTGAAGTGTTCAGATGTTAAATTATCCACTGGATCGTTGAAACCGTGTACAAAGTGAGTGCAATGAGTTAGTGAATATCACTTTGCATTTTGTTTTCATTACTCGGCCATATAACGTCCATTTCATTTGAAATGTTCACACAACACCTAGGCCCCGTTGCAGAAAGAGATACAATCGATTGTAAGTTACGATTAATTGTAAGTCCGATCACGTGTTCTACATGCGGAAATCTGATTGGTTGAAACTCGCAAATTTTCTGACTTACGATCAATTGTAACTTACAATCGATTGTATCTCTTTCTGCAACGGGGCCCTAGACTCTAGAGGACATATCAGATAACAACAATAAACATTGTGTCAACCATTCATCAATTTTTGCACATGTAAACAAAGTTACTAGAATCCTTTAAGTACTATGGCGTAAAATATTAATTTTGAATGAACGCCAAACTCATAAAAAAGACGGTCCCAGACGTACACAGTCAGTGCATTTGAACATTATTTTGAGATGGAAATGCGTTTTTTAATGCATTATCATTATGAATAATCATTGAACTCGAGCGTGTGTCCGATGACCGGGGTAGTAATGTCATCAATCAATCATATTCATATATATAAGCCGCGCTCTGTAAAATAAGAAATAATTATTGTTATTAAAAAGCGACTGTGCGTCCGATGACTGGGGTAATAATGTCTCAATCATTCATATTAGGCAAAATGTAAAATAAAACATCCATCCTTACGGATTCTGACTGGATAACCTGGGCCCCGTTGCAGAAAGAGATACAATCGATTGTAAGTTACGATTGATCGTAAATTTACGCGTTCCAACCAATCAAATTTGCGCATATAGAACACGTGATCTGATTTACGATTAATTGTAACTTACAATCGATTGTATCTCTTTCTGCAACGGGGCCCTGGTGTTTAATCAGAAATCCAGCAGATCATAGCTGAAAATTGAGGTTTCTCGGATGCATGGGGCTGCGATTATAGGCTGGATCCGAGGGCGATTGCCTAGTTGTGAGAGAGTTGTGATACGGTGCTGGGTAACCAAAGGAATTAGTGGATCATGAATAAATAGTTATGAATAGTTATGAATAGTTATGAATAAATAGTTGTATTATATTAATACTATCCTACACGACCCATCCGATCCTCTCAGTCTGGCTTACCTACTATCCCACCAAGCAAAAAATCATGGGGGGACAGGGTTTTTGCACATGCGGGTCATTCACTTTGGAATGAGTTACGCCAAAACATTAGAAATATTACGCCCTTAGAAACATCTTTTCCAAGTTGCATTTCAGTCATTTCTAGTAGTTTCATTATGTGTTTTTAATATGTTTATGTATCAAAGTTGTTTATAATTATGTTCAAATTATCATTTTATGTGTGTGTGTGTTTGCATATGAATGAACTGCGCCCTGAGCACCTTGAAAAGGGTGGATTGTCGCATCAGAAGCCTTCTATATTATTATTATATGGTGACGAACTGCCATGAGATGAACATGATGAATGTATCACATAACCTTATAAAAAAATTGCTGACTTTGATGACGAAACAATTACATAATAATATCTGAACTTATTATGCTACATTGCTAGGAACAAATATAAAGTGGAGTTTGCCACATCGTTTGTGCCACAATTTCGATGTTAACGGATACCTGGGACCCGTTGCAGAAAGAGATACAATCGATTGCAAGTTACAATTTGCGCATTTCATCCAATCAAATTTGCGCATTTAATCACATGATCTGACTTACAATTAATTCCAACGTTACAGTCGATTGCATCTTTTTTTTTCAACGGGGCCCTGGATAGGTAATTAAACAAGTAAACGTTCGAAAATATTCACAGGAATGGGTAAAAAGAAAGAAGTTCCAAACCTACGCCAGAAAATGAGTTATGTTTACAGTTATGTAAATGAAACGGGGAATAATTCAGAGCGAATGTGATGGGAACGGAAAAAAGTGGCGTTTATCGGATCACCTAACAGGCATTACTGTGTGAGTTTCCACGGTGCTGAGCTAAGCCGATGCCTAAAGGGCGTGTGCCCCTCCAGCCTCGGGGGCTGATTCCAGCACGCCGCGCTGAGAGCCTTCAGAGTCGAGGTCAACTCGCAAAATTATACCGATCCCATTCATTCTCTATTTTATTGCCCGATACCAGTCATCTACCATCACTCGACAACAAAGCTTCAAATCAAACAAACTGCTGAAAACACCTATTCATTGCAAAATTACTGTTATATAAAAGGAGCAATAAACACCTCCCTTTTTTAAAGAGCCGTTTGAGAAGGGTAGGTTGCGGCGGGTCCGGTGGGGGCTGCACCGAGCGCGCTCCCGCTTTTGTCCGCCAGGAAAGCGGCGATCGCAGCCCTAAAGCACTCTGCTGGATTCCGACTAAAATAACAAACACGTTTTTCTTTTTATTCCACTCCTTTATTCCAACCCGAAGTTAAAGCTCTTTAGATATAATTCCCACTGCAACAATTCGATATAACTTCTACGCTGAACAAAACAAAATCATGCAATCAAAAATTCCCGAGAGGATGAAGCCGCGGTTGGTAAAACCTTTTCGAATCGCCCAAGCCTATGATTGTATATAGGTCTTTCTTTTCAACGTTCTATTTCTCCACTCAAATAATCATTACAAATCCTTCTTTTGTTCCAAATTATGAGCTTCCCATTTCAAATATTTACGATGTGACTTTTACGCAACCTTTTATTTCCATATCTCTGAGAATGTTTCCGTGTTGTCGTTCATGTATTTGTCTTCTCTTAACCCATGGGCGTATAATTATATAGGGGCAAACAACTATCATGACTATTGGGGACTAAGGACGTTTGCTCGAATACCAACCAGCCTTTTGCCCCTAAATATCATGATTTTTGACCAAGAATTAGAAGATTTTGTCGGACCGACATTGTGATTTTGCCTGAAATACAAATAACTTTTGCTCGAATATCATCTTACCATATTTTTTAGCCACGAAATACCGAGATTCTGACCGATATTGAAATGATGTTTGTTTGGAATTGAGATTTAACATGCAGAAATTAAAGTTACTTTGCTTTTCTTGTTAAAAAGGCTATATACATTTAGGCCCGGATTCACAAAGGAGGTTTGTACAAACCATGGTGTAGACCATGCATGGTTTACATCTATGGAGTGCCATTTGTAAACTGATATAGAGAACGAATGTAAACTCTTTACTTGTAAACAATGTTGATGGTACACATTTACTAAATGCACCAAATACATGTTTGTCTTCTCAGATGGTGAAATTTGCTGGTTAGCAAGCACTAACAGTCATATCATTAGAAATTAGAAATGTTTTCCTTGTATACAAGCAGCACTCCATAGATCATGTAGACCATGGTTGAAACTTGAAACCATGGTTTGTACAAACTTAGTCTGTATGAGTATGAATACATTTGACCCAAATAGAACTGTCGGGGAGGGGAGGGTGGGCTGCGCCCCTAACCCCATCTCAGACGACATGGGACTTTATATCAGAAGTAAGTTGCATCCCTGCATGATTGTATTCACACCGGGGCGGAAGATTTATTGAGCAAATAATTACAAATCACAGCGGGACTGAAAATTTACAGTTTGGTTGTAAGAATGTCATATTTTTATGAAAACGTTTTGTTAGATCCTCCTTTTTTAAAAGATATCTCACAATGGTGTACTGCGCGTCCTATATTTGTTTAAGAGATTATAGGGTTAAGGGCAAACTCAGTTCATTGCCTCTTGGCATGCACGTAGGCAAAATATTAAGAAATCACATTTTTGTAACAATAATTATGTTTATTTAATCCATTGAAGACTGGACTAGAATGCACTCGTATCTGAAGAATGTGTGTCATTTCATAATCGTTCTCAGTGGATTAATCAACAATATAATAATGATTACTGTTTGGCTTACTGGTAGAATAGTCATTGTGAAGAATTTAGAATTTAGATAAATCAGCGGGGTTTATGATTTGGAGTTCATTGGCTTTAAAATATATATGATATCCCGTCGTTAGATCGTGTGTTTTCCCATGATCATGCATTTCACCTTTTCGCTGCATGGCCATGACTTTGAAGAGAAAACAAAATGGTCGTTAATTCCACCCGACTTGCCAAAAAAGTTCAAAGTATTGAACTATTCTGATACTCGGTACGGTACCCATAGACATGATACAAGTATGACTCCAATATGACTGGCATTGCATGCTGCTACACAAAATTTGCGCGCTATCAGTGCAGTCTGATCTGTTAGAGTAATATTGTTGGGCTGTTCTCCGCGTTGATTGGTTGAAAGAAGCCCTCAGGGGGATCCAATCAAACGCCTCGGCGAGGCTCAGCCTATAGTGGATCTCCGCCTTCATTATCTAAAGACTAAACCGCGCTTTTAGTCGTCTGGTAATGAAGGCAATTTGCGTATTACATGTATAGAAAAAATAGGAAGACACTATAATTATGTGCTATTTTGTTTTTACTAACATTCACCCTTTTTAACGAATAATTTGTTTAATGTTAAAGGGAAGCAGATTTTCACAATAAAAAAGTGTAATATTCGTGACTCTAAAACTACAAAAGTTAGTGTTGTGATAGTTTTGTTTTGTTCATTGTTCACTCCCAATGCTAGAATGTGTCAATTTGTGATAAAGATTGATTCAAATTACAACATATTATATAATCGCTTTCCATGCATGTCAAGAATATATAAATATCTAATTCAAATCAAATCAAATCAAATCAAATTTATACCATAAACATCATAAATCGACTATGTATACGGACAGAACAGATCAGATTAAGACTAAGAGATTAATACGAGCAAGAAATTGACAAACAGAGGGCGTAATAGATGTGAATGGTGGGGGAGGGGGGGGGGGGCGTAATTTGTTTTGTGTTAACATGGCTAAAGGCACTTAGTTATATTGTCCAAATCCTCAAAATCCAATTGAAATTCTAGCGGGTTCTCTCATACCTTGTTGTATTCGTATTAACAATAAAAGCATGGGACAGGTTTCGTTTTTTTCAAATTTCCCTTTTGTTAAAAAGATATTTACGATTGAAGTGTTCACATGTTAAATTATCCACTGGATCGTCGGAATCGTGTACAAAGTGAGTGCAATGAGTAAGTGAATGCACTCTTCATTTTTGCTCATTACTCGGCCAAAAAACATCCAACTAACGTGAATTGTTCACACAACACCCAGTGGACATATCAAATAAGAACAACACTATAACAATCAACCACTCATCACTTTTTGCACAGGTCAACAAAGTTACTAGACCCCTTTAAAGGGATATAGTACCATTGTCAGAATCGATTAAACTTACGTAAATCTCCAGCAGTTCTCACATACACTGCTGTATAAGTATTACCAATATAAACATTGAACGGGCTTAGTTTTACGAATTTCTCTTATACATTATAAAATAATTTATGTTCGAAATGTGTGTAAAAAGTTAGGCAATGACTTGGCAAATATCACTTTCCAATTTCGCTCATTACTTGGCCATATAACATCAATTTAACGTGACTGACATTTCACACAATATTTAGTGGAAATATCGGATCACAGAAGTGCACCTTTTATCAACAATTTGTTGTCAACAAAGTTCATACTACACCCTTTTAATGATATTTAATGTTTAATCTTCAAACGGGGGGAGGGGGGGGGGGGGGGGGGTATATGATTCTCATACGCCGGCCCTGCCCTATATGGGGACTATTATACGCGCCAGTCGCCACTGACTTGCGTCTTCAATTCACATGGAGGCGCCACACTCATGCTTTATTAACGCTCAGTAATGAAGCTCCTATACCACAAAATGTGTGTAAAACCACCGTAGTATCGACTTGGAAAACCGTATAATTATGTATGGCAACGTGGCAATTGATAGGTGTGATAAACAACTGAACACAAAGAAAGAAAGCAATAATATATCATGTGAGTTTCGGTTGTTATATAGGTTTATGATTGACAAGCTGTTTTCTAAACAACAAAAACATCACTGCAGAGAATGGATCCGATAAAGCATGTCAAGTATTTCAAGAGTAAATATGCTTATACAATTATAGCATAATACAACATAATTATTCTAAACTGGACAGATCGCTAGAAATAACGGTAATTAGTCACACAGTTACACGATTAATAATTCATTCTGTCTTTAATTTTAAGATGATATTCATTCAACTCGACTCAATTCAATTCAATCCAATCATATTATTTTTTGTATCTTTTACCACATATCAAATAGTATATTCATTTGTGAAACTGGAAATATAAAATTTGTTGGAAACAGATGATTAAGCATGACATATTTTAAAAACGTACAACGTCATCAACTCTAATACTTGTATTACTTTTAATATATATCAAAACCTTCATGATGCTTTTACACTTTATATTACCTCGATATTATACACAAATACCCTATAGGCTTTTTTACTGTTAATAAATTTCTTATCTTAAAGGGGTAGTACAGTTTTGGTAAGGATGAACTTTAGTAACCAAACCTGGACAGTAACATTATAAACTAATAGTTAGAACTCCACCATGCTCGAAAGGTATACAAAATTACAAACGACTAAGTAAAAAGCCCGTTATCATTCAAAAAGAGGGTGCTTTCTAAAAAGGCATTGTTTTCAACCATTTTTCATACAAAATTATGCATGTGATGTTTTTTTTTTAATAATGATTAAATAGAGAGATCATCAACAACTATTTAAAAAACGGTTTTCAAAACTTTTGAAAAAGTGCAAGCATTTTTTTATTTTTTGAAAAAAATCATTTAATTATTTGGGTCCCAAATAATTATAAGATCAGATATATTTATTGATATTTCAGCTGTTTCTGGGTCGATTTTGACCAAATAAAGTTTATTCTGCCATTAAAATTGCATGTTCTCTCAAATTCGACACTCAGTTTTTCATTACCTCACAATAAAATTGTGATGTGCAGCGCCTTCTCTACCAAAACTGAACTACCCCTTTAATCCTTCTTCCTAGGAATTCCTCTTCTTCAAATTAAAATGTGAAATCAACCAATTAAGTTTTTCTTAGGTGAATTAAATGGGTACGTGAATTGCTTTTTAATAAATATTCGTTGCTCACTTTTGACCAAAATAAGCTAAATTATTCTCCTTGATTCTTTCGGATCTGTGGTTAACGCGTGCGCTCAAACCCCTGGATTCGGGAAACCTGTGGCATCTATAATCAAAAGAAAATTAAAAATCATAAAATTTGGGGCTTATGGTTCTTGGAGGATTCTTTTCCGGGCTGGGGGCAAAATTAAGGGGCCGGAAACGGAATCGAGGTCTATGTTTAAATAAAGAACAATAACTGAAATATGTGAGAAACAGTTCAAAACAATTGCACAAATACAATTTAGTTCTCACAACTTTTATGCGTTTCACTTTATTTTTTCTTCTTCTCAACTTTTGTATATAATATATATTTTCTTTCATGCTTGTTCCCAATAAATGCTTCAGACAAGACCACTACAAGTCTTTATTTTCTAAATTTGTTGACACAAAGGCGAGAGCACTTTATTTTGTTCAAATTTGTTGACACCAATCAAGCATTGGCTAATTAGTCGGTTGAAAGGGGGCAACGTGAGAGGGTGAGGAAATGGCGGCTAGGGATCGCTGGAGGGCACCCTAGAATCAATTAAAGTCTATCAAAAAAAAAAAAAATGCGGTTTTGGTGGGGTGTTTGGGTAACTTTTGATCTTCTATCTTTGGAATTGGCATTTCTCCGAATCGCCACCAAAAAGGAAAGAGATGTTTATCGCACTCTATAAATTATGAACCGCAATGGCTTCCTTGTAGTTGTGCGATACTGTATAATTGTTATGTCTGCTTGGAAGAAAAAATATGATTATACGGGTGTGGAAATTAGGGTGGTTGTATACATACATAATAACAAATAACTAAATAGAGCATAAATATGTGACGGTAAAGATCGACTTGAATTCCCGGGGGCCTGGTATGTCTTAATAGTATCATGTTTACAAGAAAAGTACATGCAATGGTGAAAATAAATAGTCGCTGAATAAATTTGTTGTTCATTAGGCGCTTATACAGTGACGGCAAATCTGGATTTTTTGAGAATATAGGTTTGTTTCTATTCCAAACAGTTATCATTATTTTACACTAATATTGGATGTTTTAATTTTAAAATGTGCATATTTTCCAATCAGAAATGATGCGTAATTGTCACGATTATTATCTCGAATAAAATACGTGGGTAAAGTATACCAAAATGAAACATGCTTTGTGGCTCCATTTTGAAAAGCCTCGTAATCTTTTCAAATAACTAAATCATTTTGATTTCATATAAAAACAAATCTTCGGAAAAACGAGATGTTATGATATAGTTTAACGATACTTTAATGATAATACTCTACCCCACTAAGAGGTGTTCTGGTCTAGTGGTAAGTGCTCTTCACTTCGCACAAATCGACCCGGGTTCGAATCTTGGTCGCGTCTATCGGATGATGACGATAAAGGGCGATCCCAGACGTAAATAATCACACTTTATTAAACGCGTCTGTAAATACTGAACATAATCATTACTTACCAAATGTATACACCAAAGTGTGCAAAGTTTGTTATTCACATATACGTAATAATTTTGTTCCCCTCAAATCAAGCCCTTTTTCATGTTTTTCTCTCAATTTCTTTCCGAACTTCTTGTTTATTTCTTCCATGATCCAAGGGTCTCGGAGAGAGGCGTTAGCGGTGGTTAGGGGGGAAGCGGGGGGCGAGAAAGCGGACAAAGGGCGCCACGTAAAGGTCAACTGTTGGAGCTATTTTGCAAGCAGAATGCACGCATCATTTCACGGGCTGGGAAGTGCCTCGGGCACTAACCCCTCGGGAAGATGGGGCCGTTCACATTCGAATCTTAATAATAGGTGGTTCGGATTCGTACATCAACGTGCGGTGCCATCTTGCGATCGCGTTGCATACAGTGCGCAATACACACTGGGCAAAGTCATATAACAAAAAAAAAACACTCGTTTATAACTTAGTGTTGTACAGTGCGCATAAACTGGCCTAGTTTAAAGTGGCAAAACGCGGTGCAAACCCCCTGTATGATAATCGGGTAATCTTTAATCAATATAAAAAGTGCTAAAAAACATTTACTTAAATTGGTTCATTTGGTATTATGGTATAATTTCAGGTGTGAACGGATCTTGGTTCACTTGTTTTTTGGTGGCGCCCAACTCAGACTTTACGGAACCGGCGCCATTTAGCCACGCTCTGCCTAGCGATCACAAAGTCAAACGACGTGTAAGTTAGCTTGGTGCTAACCACGCCCTATTACTTCCAGTTTACTCACAATCGTAATAGGAACAAATTCATTGATAACCAGTTGATAGCCAATTTTTTGATGAGAATGGGGATGGGGGGGGGGGGGGGGGTTCCTTTGAGAGGGGGCACGAATTCCCAAAGGTGGGGGCAGCCGGCATGGGCTAAGAAATTAAACGCTGTTAAGAAGTACGTCTTTATACGTAATAATGTATATTCGTTATTATGTTTGCATGCACGGGACATTAAGGAGACAAACAATTACCACGGTAGGGGGGGGGGGCAATATTGCCCCCCACACGTTTGCTGATCCCTTTCCCCCTCCTCCTTAGCTACGACATATTGACGCCCAGATCAGACCACTTGGAACCGTCATTAAGGCACGGTCCAACTGACGATCACAAAGTCAAAACGTAAGATATTCAATTTGAGATTGTGTGCGTGGCCGGCTTCCATCCACGCCCTATTAGTTCTGGTTGTATCACAATCTTAAAAGGGAGTTAATTTATTGATAGCAATGTAAATGATAAACAGGAAATAGACGAAGGTAGGGTTAGGGTAAGGCTTCTCAATGCTAAGTAATCATCTCCTCAGTGTGTTTTATTCATTTGTACATATGTATTGAATTAATACATGTATCGCTCGCAATGATTGCGAACGATACCTCTTTTTCATTTCCTGATTATATGGATTGGATATTGCTTGATTTTTCATGTGTTCATAGTACAATTGATTATATTTGTAACATTATAATGTCTCAATTTGTCCAGCATGGTGTTTTTTTGTCATTTAATTCGTTAAAAAATGTTTATCTTTGTTTATGATATTTAATTAATTTTGAATATACTTCATTTTGTATCAGGTTTTATTTCTCTGTGTTTCTGCTGGGCGAAGGGGTGTTGATATTTTCTATGGTTCTAAGTGTATTCTTTATGTTTATGCTTTTGAACAATTTAATTTCATACTTTATTTTTGTCAGAATGAGAAGAAAAAAAACACAAACAAAAAAGAAAGATAGCATGTTACAATGTAATTAAACTAGGTAATTCAACAATATGTTCGAACTGTATTTTTGGTAACTTTGGAAACATCGATTTTTTATTTTATTTTTTTTAATTTTTTATTCCAAACTACTTTTCATTCTTTGCTGAAGATAATAATACAGATAAGTTTAATTCGCACAGTAGAATTACCTACATAATTATAATTATACTACGCACATAGTTCCGTATAAAGCAATACGACCTAGGTTAAGAGCTAAAAACAATCTACAATACAGACATTTCCTTAAAGGGACTTAGTAACATTGTCCAAATCCTCAAGATCCAATTGGAATTCTAGCGGTTCCCTCATACCTTGTCGTATTCGTATTAACAATAAAGCATGGGACAGGTTTCGGTTTTTCAAATTTTCATTTCGTTCAAAAGATATTTACGATTGAAGTGTTCGTATGAAATTATCTACGGGACATTTTCAGCCGCGTACAAAGCAAGTGCAAAAGGGAATATCACTTTGCATTTTCGCTCATTTCTCGGCAAAATAACATCCAATTAAAGGGGTAGTACAGTTTTGGTAAGGCTGAACTTTAGTAACCAAACCTGGACAGTAACATTATAAACTAATAGTTATAACTCCACCATGCTCGAAAGGTATACAAAATTACAAACGAAAGTAAAAAGCCCGTTATCATTCAAAAAGAGCCATTCAAACACAAGAGGGCGCTTTCTAAAAAGGCATTGGTTTCAACCATTTTTCATACAAAATTATGCATGTGATGTTTTATTGAATTAATGATTAAATAGAGAGATTATCAACAACTATTTAAAAAACGCTTTTGAACATTTTTGAAAAAGTGCAAGCATTTTTTAAATTTTTTGAAAAAAATCATCTAATTATTTGGGCCCCAAATAATTATAAGATCGGATACATTTATTTATATTTCAGCCGTTTCTGGGTCGATTTTGACCAAATAAAGTTTATTCTGCCATTAAAATTGCATGTTCTTTCAAATTCGACACTCAGTTTTTCATTACCTCACAACAAAATTGTGATGCGCAGCGCCCTCTCTACCAAAACTAAACTACCCCTTTAACTTGAATTTGTTTACACATTACTTTCTGGACATATCAGATCACACCAATACACATTGTATTAAGCACACATCACTCTTTGCACTTGTCAACAAAGTTAGATCCCTTTAAGTTTAAGACCACCTTTTATGCGATGCACCACATATATATACATACACACACACATACACACACAGACACACACACACACACACCCACACACACACACACACACACACACGCACACGCACACGCACACGCACACGCACACGCACACGCACACGCACACGCACACGCACACGCACACGCACACGCACACGCACACGCACACGCACACGCACACGCACACGCACACGCACACGCACACACACACACACACACACACACACACACACACACACACACACACACACACACACACACACACACACACACACACACAAAAAGACAACTTATAAGAAGAAAGAACATTGCGTAAAAAAACAGGAAATAAAAAGGACAATTATTGTAAGAGTAGATAGCAATCTCTGTGGTTCACCAAACGATCAGTGCTTTTGTGTTAAAAATCCCGAGGATATTTTCGTAATTTCTCCCATACATGCAGTCATGGCGTAGCTACCATATTGGGGAGACAAGGGTAACAATCGCCATCTATGTCGTGATTAAGTTGCCCCCCCCCCTCCCCCCCCCCCCCCCCCCCCCCACACACACACACACAAACATAGAAAACAAAAACATGTTGCCTATGTTTTTTCCTCACCACCGTCATGTGGCTGGTGATGCTGCCCCCTTCCCCTATGTATACAATCTCGCCTCACATCCACTCCTCTTCACGCCCCCTCCCTCTATCTGCCCCCATATCGTTTCACCCCTGCTACACCCGCCCCTGATGTCTCCTTGCCCTTTATATCTTCAGTTCACAACAATGGCAGTATCATACGAACAGGCAGGATAAACCATAGCCCTCGGGAACTCGGGTGTACCATATAACTTCTTTGGGATTTTCATTGTTCAAGTCGCAATAGGTTAATGATAGAAAAAAACGAGGTTTTTCCTGGAAAACCGGGTAAAGAAAAATGACTGCGGATTTTTGTTTAAAAAGTCCATCCAAGTTCACCAACATAGGAAGTCTATTCTTTGATCCACAGTACCTCTTTGAATGCCTGTTATCGTTCGTCAGTATTCCAACAACAACAACTGTGTACTTTTCTTCATGTTCTTAGTGATTTTTTTCTCCCTGTTTTTTGGAGTTAATTATAGATGTATTCATTGATTGTCCTCAATTATGTATGGAAATATAATATTCTCATAATGAGACACTGATTATTCAGTCAACTTGCTTGGTACGCTAAACATGATTAATCGATTCTTAATTAGCGTACGAATTGTTGGTATATTTAATCTATGGTCCACAGGAACCTGGGGTACGTACCACATCATTGTTAACTAAATGGGAATAATTATCTATATTTGTGAGAAAGGCGAAAAGGATTACGAGGTTTTTCTTGGAAAGCGAGTGATAATTGATTCTGACCTAACAAAATCCACCAACGTTCACCCTGTATTTTAAAACTAACATACAAAGTACATTTTAATTTCTTTTGTCATTCCATTGAAATCGAACAACAACCAGTTAATAATTATTTTAATACAATTTAATTATGTTCATCACATATCTCAAGTTTACTATAAAAGAACGATTATCATTCTGTTCAACTCGACTTTATGTTATCATTATGCTATAATATGATACATTATTTTCGCTTTGTGTCTTGTTTTTATACAATCATCCAATAAATAATGATTATGTTCATGGGCGTCGATCTGTAATTGATACCCATTCATCAGGGGGGATGATCTATTCATTCACCCCCTGATGAATAGGTATTACGTAAGTATCGACGCCCATGATTATGTTCATATTAATTGTTTTGTGTGTGTATTTATTAAAAGGAAACACATACGGTACCTGTCTTGTATATTATAAATCCAATTTGCTGAGAAGTCTTTAAAAATGTATGGGAATCAATATTAAATCTAATTGCTTTTAGATTATCATTCTTGACTTATCAAATGCATTAATGTTTAACTGATTTTTTTTTTATTGATTTTTTATAACAAATAGATTAGTTTCGTCATCTCGTTTGTAATTTTCTTCCAAGTTCATACAATGAAACTGCAAAATGTTGTTTATCCGATTTAGTATATATTATCCATGCAGGGATGTTTGGACGAATAGACCTGAAAGGGATTCAAAGAAACAGTAGTATAAATTATAAATTAATCACGACTATTTATTCCTCCAAAAGGAACACATTGACCGCAAAAGACAACCCCAACGCGCTATTCTCATTTCCAACAACAAGTCGGCGATGAAAACACGCCACACTTTAAACAATGGCGAAATTTCACGCTGCAATAACCGGTCATACTGTCGCGTTATTCCCATTGTTGCGTGATCTAAGTCAATAGTTCTCTCTCTTTGCAATATCCCGTAACCACACAATGCCAACTGTTAAATATATATTGATAATACCTTCGAAATTGAATGCGAGGTCTTCATCACCAATACATGTACTTTTGGGGAGTGAAATAAACCCTTCTGTTCCTAAATTTAGGATATGGCTCGATCGCTCATTGTCGCCTCTCAAGTTCAGATTGAGGGCAGGATTTTTGTTGAAGATGAGACAAAAGTGAACCTACTTTTAAATATTAGTTTGTATACATATTAACTAAGTTATAAATAATCTGTATTTCAATATTGCATCTTTAGAAGAATTATGTCTAAAAATCACTCTAGTGGATAATACGAGTTATCTTGTAATTACAATTTATTGGTATCAAATGGTGATTTGTTACATACGTAGTAGATTATGTTATCTGAATTGGTAAAATACGAGTCATTGTTTGGCGAAACTCGGTCATGTGTGATGTAAACTTTATTCACTATGTTCACCGCCAAAGTGTTATGTCTCATGCACCCCTTAGAGTGGCGATTGATCGATTTGAGAGGATTTTCATGAACATTGATTACTAAATTTTCTTGCGATGCTATCGATTGCAAGTGTTATGTTCACCGCTGGAAGAATAAACACACGGTGTAATTTACACGGTTGTTTACTGCATTCTCGAGATGTCATCTAATCGAGTGGTAAAATGTAGACACTTATTACATTCTTCAGCAGCCATGTATATACAGCATAGTTTTTATATTATGACTGACAACGATTTCCACATCACTTCGGAATAGAAAGCAACCCCAAAAGCAACACTTATTATTGAGTTAATTTTAATTGTACCTATATAGCCAAAGTCAAATAACATGAGATGTTAACATTATTGTCGGGAACATCGTGTAATGCTCCCTCGGGATTTAAAATGCTATTGAGGAAAGATTATTCCGTGATGTTCCCTCCATCGTCAGTTAGCATCTGTATATTATTATATGATATAGTAAAATGCGAGTCATTGATTGGCTCAACACAGTCACGTGATTGCCATAATATTTTGTTATATTACACGACAGAGCCCACTATTCACCACGTGGCGCGCGCTGCAAGAGATATTGTATTATGACGTCACAATGGGAGAAGGGGGTTCTATTATGACGTCACAATGACTTGTCACCATATCACTTCGAAAAAACACATTTTCTAATCGAGCTCAGAGAGGCTGAAAGTATGACTTTTGTCATATAATATAACAGATGTTAACTTTGTTGTCGGGAAAATCATGGAATGTTCCCTCGGGATTTGAAATGTTATTTCGCGAAGACAATGGGTGATTTCAAGTATGGTGTTTGGGGTTGGTGTTAGTGCTTATTAAACACTAACACCGGCCTTAGGCGCCATATTTGAAATCCCCCAATGTCACTGGGTGATTTCAAGTATGGTGTTTAAACCTGGTGTTAGTGTTTATTAAA
The DNA here is from genome assembly GCA_037951105.1 of Echinarachnius parma. Classification (NCBI taxonomy): domain Eukaryota; kingdom Metazoa; phylum Echinodermata; class Echinoidea; order Clypeasteroida; family Echinarachniidae; genus Echinarachnius; species Echinarachnius parma. The sequence goes on along the minus strand of JBAMJV010005078.1, from coordinate 91,716 downwards.
CACTAAATCGGGCTTAAACACCATACTTGAAATGACTTAGTGTTAGGATGGTGTTAACATGATGACCTCTGATTTCACCGTTGTAAAAACTTCCGTTTCCGACAGGCGGTGTTTATTGATATGGCAATATACTATCGTAGATGGTGTTGAGCTAGTGTTAGTGTTTATTAAACACTAACTGCAGCCTTAACACCGTACTTGAAATGAGTTGGTGTTAGAGGTTTGACCTCGTACTTCCGGCAGTGCCACGTGGTTGCTGGTGTTTAGCGTCGTCTGCTAATCTGCCCAGTAGTGTTAGTGTTGAGCCTGTATACGCAAAACTCCATAGAGATAACAACTTCCATAGGGATCGAAATGAAAGTCATTTCAAGTACAGATCGAGCTGGTGTTAGTGTTACTGTTGGTAGGTGGGCATTAAAATCACAATTCTGAACTGAAATGGTGGTGTTTTCGTTTGTCTAAGCATGTAAAAAGGGTATCAACCTAGATAATTTATGAAATTTTACTTAAGTGAAGTTTATAAACCCAATGAAAATCTTAATTTTTATGAATGTATTAATTTGAATATCTATAGTAATTTACGCAAATAAGGTCATACAATTCATATTTTTACCCTTAAATCTGATATTCACATTTTTCACTACATAAATTATTTAGACCATTATTTTGGAATAGAATAATAATTCATCAAAACAAATTGGAATAGCCAGTTTCTTCCTTATGTGTTTTATTGTTTTTATAATGAATTATTTTATGTACATAATTATTTCTTTGTTTTTATACTTCTGCATGTATTGTTTGTGTTGTTTGTTTAATTTCTAACTATAATCTAACTGTTTGAACACCAAAACAAATTACACTACAAATGTAAACCAGATCAAACCAACGATGTATCTATTTTGAACGAAAACTTATATTGGCCAGTTGTTTTGTACACACATCACGAAATTGAGCGATTTTCGGGATTTCGTAACGTGATTTAGTAATGGTAGGTCCGAGCTTTACGGTTTGGAGCAATAAAACAAATCTCGGAGGTGGGGGGGGGGGGGGGGGGGATAATGGCCCCCAGCCTTGTCGAGCCACATGTACAATATCATACAGAGGTGGTTAATTCCTGTGATTCTTGCAAAAATGTTACTGACTTTTGAGGCAGCTTATTTTCAAAACCATAATGTTTTTTTCTAAATAATTATACGTTCTAGCTTCTATGTTTTAAAAAAGCCTATGAATGACTACTACTTTAAAACAAAAATTAGTTTACATCTTTTCAGTTCGATGATGAGAATGAGAAAGATCAGAATCATGTTGTCATTAGTTTATATTTGAAACATCGTGATTCATGATGATTATTTGTTGCCCCCCCCCCCCCCCCCACACACACACACACACACTATCCACGTAGAGGATCCTGTACGTGATCTATACACTGGGAATTGTTTGTACATCTTTGACATTTGATTACAGTGAACTTATAATTGAGTTAAAAACTGTACGAATATTTTTGTGAATAATGGCAAAAAAAAAAAAAAAAAAAACCGCACCGGGGACTCGAACCCACTTTTAACAATTATCTTAGTAAGTGATACACGTGCGACCGGCCTTACCCACTCGGCCATCAAACACCTAGTGATCACGTGACAGATTTTATCAAACTATATAACATGTCACATACTATCGGTATTTACTCGGAACTTGTACCATGCTGCCACTGCAAGTTATGCCGTCATCATCGGCTATGCAAACCGCTAGCGCTAGCGATGTGTCTCCGCGCGCGGCGGGCATTCAATTTTTAGAAGAGAGTCACGCACATTTCTTGCGAGTTTAGTTACAAATTTCACTAAAAATAGGGAATATCCACTAAAATAGTATCGACCAAGTGAATGATTTGAATGCTTTTTTTAATTATGGTATTCAATACATGTATGTGGTAACTCTTCATTACGGCTTGCTCTCTAATTCGTAACCATGTAAGCGTTTTCGTCACCATTTTAAGGGGTTTCGCGTGATTTTGTCTCTGGTGTTGACAAACACTAGCGATACTGTGATCGATTACTACAAGGTCATCACGATTAAAAAGTTCGTGACCTTAGACTCTTAATCTGGAAGCTGGTGTTTAGCTCAGATAAGAGGCAGTTTTTCATCCTCAACACTAACACTAACCCCAACACCATACTTGAAATCACCCACTGTATACCATCCTAACACGAAGTCATCTCAAATATGGTGCCTAAGGCCGGTGTTAGTGTTTAATAAGCACTAACACCAACCCCAAACACCATACTTGAAATCACCCACTGAGTCCCTCTATAGCATTTCAAATCCCTCGAAGAGGAAAATTCTGTGATATTCCCTCCACCACCAGTTAACATCTGTATAATGTCTCATAGCCCTCCCTGATAGAGACACGAAGTTTATAATTTGGCCATGATAATTTAGTTCATAGTTTGTTTAGTACAACTTTTTCGATTTCGGAAGTAAAACTTGAATTCACAAAAATATTGCCGAAAATACAGAATGTCGACTTCAATGTCAACATGAGGAAAGTTTGAATGGAATGAGTCATCTTCGGGCTTCCGGTGATGAAACGATAACACTGGTATCGTCAAGTTCACTTGAATAGAATGTCTAGAGGCATGAAACGAATTGCACTATTAACTCCGATCGTGGACCAGATTTATTGATTCCACATGCCAATGCGACAATATTATGATAAGAGTAAAGTTAGAAATAGAGCAAAGAACTCATTCGTTACGTTTCAAAGCGCCATTATCTAGTACAATACCAAAATAAAAAATAATCATAAACGTCTTGGTAATGCCAGCTAATAATCAATACGAGTAGCAGTATCGCAATTTTCATTGTGAACATTGTGTTAAAGGAAGCATCGAAACTCGTTGATACAATGGCGTAGAGGTGAGACAAGCACTTTAGTGGAGAAAGAAGGCGCGCGCCCGCCCGAAGGTGCGGAAAACCCCCATCCATCCCTATTCTTGACTGGATGACAGCCAACAAAAGATATCACCGTTCCGAAATTATTTCTAATACTCCGCTAAATGATGGTATTATGACAGTAATAGCCGCGAATGAATACAGCGCGGTAGACGGCGAGAGGTAACGCTCGGTCAGACCACGTCGGGCGCAACATCATTCTAAAAAGGTGCATCGTACTTGATTCCCTCTTTATCTCCCTCGCTGTCTTTTCTTCACTAATCACCGAGTATTTTACATGTTCTCATTTCAGGTGCTATATCAGTTAGCGCGCACAATGGAAGGGTAGTGGAGCGCGACTGTCCTTTATGCACCATGATGGATGGATAGATAGGTCTTTGACTGGGGGAGTATCAGTCTTCCGCAGACACATCATATCGCAACAACAACCTATCGGTGACTCGAGTTCACCCCCAACCTGCCCATATCAACCACCCCAGCTCTTGAAAAGCGAGGGGCGCGGCTTGTTGCTATTCAAAAACGCCATCTTGTCACGTTGATGGATCATATTTCTTACCCCAGTCATATTCAGATGTAATAGCGAGCCTTTTCTCCCGCGCGCAACGCTGACATCAATTATCTTATTTATAGGATCAGCATTTGGGGTTCTTTGTACAGGTGTACTGTATATACACGATCCCTGACTTTCGCCAGGGTTCATTACACGAGAGTTCAGCGCCCTGTGGCCCCACTTTAGTTCTTATCAATTTGTAAAAAAAAAAAATTAACAAAAATGACAAAAAATATATGAGAGTCCACGGAACGCATTTGAATGGACCCGTGAAATAAATTGCAATACTACTGTACAGTTTCTTGGCTAGTATTATCTCAGTTTCCCATTGTATTTCGTTCTTCATGATAAATAATTTGCATTATTAAAATCATGTCGCACTTCGGCTGATGCCGATCCATCAAAGCTGTTTATGTGACCCAATTTATCTCGTTGTTTTCTGAAGAGTTAGCAATTGACTTTTATATATTTTGATGGACAGTTTGGGTTTACGTTCAAGGTCGAGGCACAAACTCATACATCGGTACGAATATTTGTATTTGTTTGTATGTCTGGAGTAATTATTCAAATGTATGAACATATCAATATTACCCTATTTAGATGGTTCTTTGACCCTAAAAATGTAATAATATCAATTAGCCGTTTTCGAAATAACGAAATATTGTTTTGTCTCATTTTATTTATTGAACTCCATTGGTATGCGTCGACATTTCTTGTATAACTACAAACTTAATGAAGTTAACATGAACTTAATGAAGTTAACATGAACATGAGTTAATTCAAGAAATCTGTCCTAAATAAACATTTCATATAGAAATACTGAAAAAATGATATGATTAAACGTGCAAGTAAGTTACTGGACTATACAAGCCCAAACAAGAATTATACCGACAATGCCGACAGTCCGTTCCAGGACTACACATATTATACAGTCGTTTTCAGGACTATCCATTCCGTTCCCTTTCTACATAAACCAACTGTGTCGGAAACTTCCTGTAAAAGAAGAATCTTCCAGGCCACCATTCACTCAAGTTCCACGCTTTTGGTAGTTGGTCTGCTACATTTATCTACTTTATATTCAAAATAATTATAACTTCCTCTTGTCACTTTGATAATGTATGATTGCATAACGATTTTAATTGCATAATTTTGTTTTGATTCTGTTAATAAATGCATTAATAAATATGCTGAAAAAAGGAGTATAACTGTAAGCAAGAAATATCCCCCTTTCCTGGCCATTCGGTGTGGTTTCTCGCACCATCAGCTCCCTCTCTGTAGTAAAACAAATAAAGAAAGAAATACAAAACAACATGTTCACTTTGGGCACAGCGCCCTGCCCCCCTCCCCCCCCCCCCCCCCCCAATAACATCCCTAAGTTACTTAAAGGGATCTAGTAACTTTGTTGACATGTGCAAAAAGTGATGAATGGTTGATGCAATGTATATTGTTGTTATCTCATATGTACACAGGGTATTGTGTGAAAATTTCAAGTCAAATGGACATTGCATGGCCAAGTAATGAGCGAAAATGCAAAGTGATAGTCACTAACGCATGCACTGCACTCACTTTGTACACGATAAGAAAAACTCCACCGAAAAACCGAAACCTGTGCCATGATTTTATTGTTAATACGAATACAACAAGGTATGAGGAACCGCTAGAATTAACATTTTATTTTGAGGATTTGGACAATAGCCCTGGGTTGAGAATGATGTACTCTCTGAAAATCTATGATTCATTTTAAGTCCAATGGATTTATCTTTTTGTTCAATCCAAGCAGGACTTGATTAGTGACAAAACAACTTTGGGTTTAAAAATAATGTACTGAACTCTAACATGTCTAAGAGTAGAACCTCCCAGTCCGGTTCATTAACCCCAAACCAGTAGAATCCTCAAAGGCTGGTCAAAATAATCTCATTTCAATTTAATCCTCGAAGGGCGCACATTTCTTCAATATTGACAGTGTTTGGTCTGACCGAATTCTCTGCAATAATACGTAATACGTAGGTAATTACGATTTCATCGACACCTTCGTATTACTAATCTCGTTCTATCAAAGAAATGTTTTATTTGGGGCGAAATCCGCAAAGCTCTCGGAATCAACCGAGCAGACCAGAGGCCAATGACTTCTGCTCGTTACATGATAATGTTTTATTCGTAATTTGTTGTTCTTTTCTGAATCGTCTCATGCACAGATTATGCAATGAAGTGTTGCCGTTTTAATTGTAGCCCCTCAATTAAAGGGAAATTAGTAGCTTTGGTGATTTGTGCAAAAACTAAGGAAGGCTTGATAAAATGTGTATTTCTGTGATCTGCTATGTCCACTGAGTGATGTGTGGAAATATAATAGTTAATGATGGCATATGACGGAGTATAATGAGCGAAAGTGCAAAGTATTTTCTAGTTCATTGCACTAATTTTGTTCACAGTTGGGGGGACTTTCAAATCCGAACACTTAAATCATCAATATATTTATAACAACCTGTTCAATGCTTGTATCATTGGTAATATGACTACAACTATGTTTGCGAACCGCTACAGAGTATTAAGTAAGTTTTATTAATTTGACAATGTTATTTGATGCCTATTCAGTAACGGAGGGGAGCTATGGTGGACAACTCCCACTACAAACAACACCACCACCAGCACCTTCACCACTAGCACCACAACCATGCACCAGCACCACCAAATGTAGAAAGAATTATCATTCTTATATACCAACTTGTTTCTTTATTGTATTGCGGTACAAACTTGCATATTCGGCTAAGCGAGGGGTTATTACTAATTAAAAGAGATGTTAGAAATTGTCCGGGGCAATGGAATATATATACTGGGCAGTCGGGGGTGGGGGATAGGTGGATAATTCATCGGTATAAATCGTTGCCCACCCCTCCCCACCACCTCCCCCCCCCCCCCCCCCCCCCGAACCACTGGGGGAAATATCACATAGTAAGATATAACGACATTTCAAATATTGTTCCAAGCAGGCTGCCCCTAACATTTCTGATTAAAACATCCATTACAAACAAACAAAATTAATTTAGCCCTCCTGTCCTTATAATTTTGGGAACAATTAGAAACATTGCCCCCCCCCCCCTCCCGACACCTCCAACAACACAAAAATGGCCCCCGCGTTGGTTTACCCGATAGCTACGCCAGGGATATGGGACCATCGATCTGGATACCGGGTCAATATTTGCGCGTCGGATGGGTGAAGTGGAAAGAGTCAATTATTATTTCTCGCCAAGTCCCAAATGCCATCTCGGACACGATTAACCTTTCTAAGCACTTTGGCTGCTAATTGTTCCCTTTCTTAGTAGTTCTCACTTCATTCTGTTTCCCCTCAAACGGTGACCGAAAACACCGCCCCCACATGCCAATCATTTGAGCCGTACGTGGAGCGTAGCATGTTTCATTAGCATTGATAACTCTAATTAGAAGGCATGTTCACTGTCACTGTTACACATATCAAACACGGATGAATCAAATTTATTATTAAATTAGCCATGCACAAGATGAAATCGAAGTAATTAAAAACTCTACTGTCTAATTGTTATGCCTAAAATAAATGCACTGAGTAAATAAACGTGTGCACGATTGAATACTTTTTGTATTTATAATGAAATTAATCATTTTCAAAAATGTTGTTCCTATTTCGTAAACAAATTATTTCGGATTTCCTGCCCGCGTGGCTCTCTTTCATTTCGTTCCGTCACACATCGTGCCATTTCTAAGAAAGTAATCGCTTTATAAAAGAAAGAAATTAATGAATTATTATTATTATTTCTTTAATCAAGCGACTGATAATCCTGCATTGTGAATGATGCACAACATTCTATATTAGATACATTAAAATAGACTGCGTCATAATTATTTGAACCTTTCAATCTGCAAATCGAGCATTGTTGTTGATTTGATGGATACTCAGAACAAGTTGGGTGTGAGATATGTGATTCGGAAGGTGAAGCACATCCCTGGCCAAGGTGTGAGAGCATAGGAGTAGGAGGTGGGGGCTAGGGGCTGGGGGCTGCAGCCCCCCCCCCCCCCCCCCACCTTGGAGTTTTGAAAACGGCCAAATTCGGACAAAAAGCACCTCAAATTCGGGCAAAGCTATGTCACATTCGGGCAAATCAATGTCATATTCGGGCAAAACCTTTTCATATTCTGGCAAATGAGTGTATAATATGGGCAAAACCCATGTCATATTCGGTCAACGTCATGGTTACATGCGGGCAAACTCATGACATTTTAGAGCAAAACAGCGTCATTTTGGGGCAAAACTCGTCCCATGGAAAATGTTATTTTTGGACATAATCATCAAAAACATTGTTCTGTTTGAACGTCAGGTGAAAAATGGGGAAAATAATTATTCAGGCAAAATAACTAAGCCCCCGCCTATCCCCCGCCTACCCCCCCCCCCCCCCTGTGATAGATGTGCTCCTACGCCCACATGTGATGGTATTATCACCCTATATATATTCGCACTTACCTCCGACATGTCGGCATACCGCCCTTTGTGTGTCGACAAACTTCATCACCAATATCACACGCGCTCGTGTTTTTATAACGAGCCAACAGTCAGTCCCTCGCCCCCATCACCCCCCCCCCCCCCCCCCCCCCCCCATCCAGTCTGGTATAGTATGTGTATGCTCATTATGGAGTAGCCCGGGGACAGGGGATCCATGTATTCCCTTCCATGGATGCTATCGCTGTTTCCATGACATTTGCTTCGTCGACGATAGCACCGCTTTTAACTTTTTTTTTTATATAAACCGAACAATTATGTTTAACCCTATATTACATTATAATCAAGCGAAACCCTTTATATTAACATATTAACTCTGACTATAATCCTACCATGACTCATCCTTATCCTACGAAACCTAATCTTAACCCTGGCCCTATAACGGGATCGTAACCATGGTAACTGGCACTTAAACGATACCGTGGTGATACTCACTCGGACATTGTCTGATGCCATCCCTGTGTTCAAACCTCGCCCACCATGCATGCCATGGGCCAACATTTCTAGGATCTTATCCAATTAAGCCGGACTTGAATTAGTGACAATGCATTTTGGAATCAAATAATTATTTTTAAGTCTTCTATAATTGATGTTTGGTATACTTTCCAAATCCAAGTGGCACTTAGGATAATTGATTTAAATTTAAGTCTTTGAAATTAAACACGAGGCAAGTTTGGGGGCACAACCCCCCCCCCCCCCCTTACCCCACACACCTTATTTGCCCCCTTCTTAGGATTGCTCCCGGCTACGTTACCACTGTGTGTTTGATTTGGGAGCGAAGCAATTGGTGGTACTTGTAGCCCTGGGGAAAGCGCTCGAGAAAAACGTTAAGAAATTAGCGGTAAAAATGTCAATAATGAAACAGGATAAAATGAATTAGTGTTATTGTCCATCGGCCTTGGGACCGTCACACCTGCACACATACAAGACTGGGCCGTTTTAACATGCTCAACAGTGACTTGAACTCATTCAATACAAGACGTTGTTGACTTTAATAACGGAGAGTGCGAACATTAAAGAGAAAGAAAAAAAATGGAAAAAAAACGGGAATTTGGTTTACGCGGTTTGATTCGTCGTGCTCTCACCTCGCTTTCACCAGTTGACTTTTGGAAATATTTTGCTTGTCACTCATATATTTGCAGGGGCTAGCTAGGCCAGACAGGATCGCCCCACACTATATAGAGGAAACGGTGTGAGCAATCTCTACCTCAAAATACATACTCCATTATTTATCTTTTCCAGAGAGCCGAGAGCGGGGACCATTCTTATTGCTCCTTCTCTTCTCCCACCGTTTTTTTTTTGCAAGCGGGTTTAAGTAGACGTGCGAGTCGGGGGATGATTTGTAGGGAATGGTGCATGGTAGCAATTTCCCTGTGCTCAAAGTGAGGATTGCTTGAAAAACAGCGTTTCTTTGGCGATCAGGACTACTTAAATGTTAATGAAAACAAAACAGACGATAAGTCAGCTGCTTTTCCCGACTAAAAATGTGCGTTTCAATCATATTCTTTTTAAGTAGATGACCCTAAATATTCTGCATTTGTATTTGTTTGTGTGAATGAAGCTTTAACTGGATGACTTTGATACGTATACCCTTCATGGAATTCAATGACTTTGTCATTTTATGACAAATAGCGTGTATTGAACTTAACAAATGTTAAATCCTTTAATATCTTTGTGAAGTACCAGTATCCATGGTATCAGCATTGTTTATTAAATATGCAAAGATATTCTGTTTTGAAATATGAATGATCTAATATCCACATTCTCTTGAAAAATCGACCTTCTATGTCTCTTTATTTCACGGTCAGTGCTGCTGTCTTCGCTTCCACCTTTTCTGGCTAGTTATATTTGCTTTCACGACTTTCCTTTTTTTTCATCGCTAGAGTCTGTTCAATATTCAACTATTTGGCAAACATGCAAATATATGATGAGATTATTGACATTATAGTACTTATGAACCCTAATTTGGTCCCATCATATAGGAGAGAATAATAGGTGGAAGTGGCGTACGTAGCAATCCAGCTTTAAATCATTTGAGGGAGGGGCAACGAACGGGCATGGAGTGATGGATTCACATGAAATGAAATGAAATGAAATGAAATGAAATGGATTTTGTTGTCAAAAATAATAAATTCAATATTTAAAATATATATATATTCACAGTTCAGATTTATAATAAATAATATATTTTGTTGGAAATAATACATTCAGTCGATTGAAAAATGGAGCTAACAAATATAAAATTGCTAATCGACATTAGTCCCGGTGATAATATATAAATTACTGAAACAAAACTAGATTTTCCGCTTAATTAATATGATGATTCATAACATGAAAGAGGGGTCATCCTAGATCAAAAGCAAGCATTATAATAATATAGTTTACGTGTTACCAAAATGAGGGTAGGGAAGTTAAAAGGCGAACATTCAAATAGGGGGATACAATTTATTGTCTCATCCCTCCCCGTATCCCCGGCTACAACCCCGACTACGCCACTGGTTGTAGATCGTGACAATCGGCTTTTGCATTGTAACTTTGCAGAAAAGTCGACCAGGGTATTATGGGGGCTTTTCAAACTATTTAGAAAGGTGTGATTTGAAAGACAATTGCTATATAATATGGAACTAAACCCCTCAAAAAAAGTTCGGAAACTCAAGTTTCATCGATCATATCTCTCGTATTTTTTAATAAGAATACTCGAAATCGGTGTCACAATAAAGCCTCATTATATACCTTTCAAACGATGCATTATGTGTATTGATTATGCAATTGGGGCGATTGCAGTAGCCCAGAGAATAGGGGGAGGCAGAAAGTGAAATCTCGCAAAATGGCCCCAATGCATTAAATTTACGAGTGCAAGACTGTTGACCAGTTTTCTAAAGGTTAACATTTTATTGAATGCTGCCACCCTTTCCATTCATCAAAATTGTTGAATTTGATACCATTTTAATGGAAATTATCTCTTCCTTACGATGGCATATTAATTGTAAGGATTATGCAAATGGGGTGTGTGCAGCAAACCGAATATGGAGATGGGTCGAGTGTGAAATCAGACAAAAAGATATGGAGTTGACAAAAAATCAGAGCGTTGCATTTTTTCGAGCTTTTGGGAGGATTTTTTTGCATTTCAAATAAAATATTCATGATTTAAATTGATATCAACGGAAAGCCCAACAACTCTTCTGTATGAAAATGTGACATTTATAATGATTTTTGTAAAGAGCGGCTGCAGGGAGATGAATGTGGGGGAGCCTCAAAAGTGACCCATTTCAAAACGCTCTGATTTGGTGTCGGTATCTGTATACCATTGTGTAGAGGATGTAATGCGGCTTGAATGAGTTGGCCATGAATGAGAGGAATTCAATTGAAAACGCATGAATAGTGCCTTGAAATCAGAGCGTTTCAAAATGGGTCACTTTTGAGGCTCCCTCCCATTCATCTCCCTGCAGCCGCCCTTTACAAAAATCATTATAAATTTCACTTTTTCATACAGAAGAGTTATTGGGCTTTCCGTTGATATCATATTTGATCATGAATATTTTATTTGAAATGCTAAAAAATCCTCCCAAAAGCTCGAAAAAAATGCAACGCTCTGATTTTTTGTCAACTCCATATCTTTTTGTCTGATTTCACACTCGACCCATCTCCATATTCCGGTTCGCTGCACACACTCCATTTGCATAATCCTTACGATTAATATGCCATCGTAATGAAGAGATAATTTCCATTAAAATGGTATCCAATTCAACAATTTTGATGAATGGAAAGGGTGGCAATATTCAATAGAATGTTAACCTTTAAAAAACTGATCAACACAGTCATGCACTCGTAAATTGAATGCATTGGGGCCATTTTGCGAGATTTCACTTCCTGCCTCCCCCTATTCTCTGGGCTACTGCAATCGCCCCAATTGCATAATCACTACACATAATGCACCGTTTGAATGGTATATAATGAGGCTTTATTGTGACACCGATTTCGAGTATTCTTATTTAAAAATACGAGAGATATGATCGATCAAACTTGAGTTTCCGAACTTTTTTTGAGGGGTTTAGAAGACATACGGGGGTATAGAGTATACATTAAAATAAGTGTTCTTTGATCATCGGAAAAGTGGAGGTGTTGTGGCACGATCGGATATGCGCTTGACTGCAAAGCATGCAAGGGAGCCGGGTTCGAACCCCATATCGATGCCGCCAATACAGTACTAGCGTCCTTCAGAAAAGCACTTTATCCACATTGCTGCTCCCCGCCCAGGTGCAATATGGGTACTTGGCATGTATGAGGATGTGTAAAAAGCATGAGTGCACTATATACAGTAGCACCTGCTGGAATGCTCCCCAGGGAGTGGAGATTGTAAAGTTGCAATTAATTGTCAGATAGTCAGAAAATACCATTCTTAATCGTTTCACTGGTTAATTAACTCCATGACAACTTCAATAAAATAAAACAAAATTTCGTAGGGAAGCGAACCCAAGAGCTATAGATTGCCAGACATTGTATATCCTCTGAGCTACAAAGCACTTGTGATGATATTACTTCCCATAAATTCTTTTGAATAATCGTGCTACGTGTTACTCGTATGTATCAGAGGGGTCAGAAATCAACTCACGGAAAAGTAGTGAAGTGAACAGCCGAAGTGATGCATATATTATATAATATGCAATGCACATTTATAATTAATCAAAATGAACATATAAATGTTGGCTTCGATAAATTCGATAATCTTTGCAAAGAAAATAATTATAGACAAAGGTAAAAATGTAGGAACGGTCGACATTTGGAATGACACATGGTGGCACCACTGGTCTTCATGGTCTTCAAGATTTTCGAATCGCTTAATTATACACGTAATTATGACAAATGCCCCACGATATTGGGGGGGGGGGGGGGCAGCGGTGCAAAGGCATCATCTCCCACATTCTTAAGAAAGTTAATTAATTAATGTGTCATTGTTGATTTTTTTTTATAAATGTCATAGGTATCAGCATGTGCCATATAATGTACGACATAAAGTTAAGTATACATTGATGTCCTTTATCAACTTTTTTTTTCGTTTATCCTACAAACCGAGGGCGCCTTATAATTATATCCCCGCCCATATTATGTCAGTTAATCCACTCATCTTTGAAACGTCTCTACTTTGGAACCTCGCCCCCCTTCTCCCCATTCCCTGGATTAACCCTGGCTACGCCATCATGGGTATTATTAATACTATTCATCAATCCTACTTTGGTCTAAGCCCCCACCCCTCTATAGATCTGATGGCTTTTCTACATCTCCACCCCATTGTCCGTACTTGTCAACCCCTTTCATACTGAGGAAGCGTTTAACGCGATTTTCCCATTCAGACGCGACCAATAATGTCGCTGGGTAGTTTTCCTCACACTCTCTGAAATCATCCTTTTGAAAATGCTATCTCCAGTTGTGTTGCTTCTTTTTTTACCCAATTGGTTTCTTCCCAACACCCCCCCCCCCCCCCCCCCACCCCATGTAACGTTTCTGTCTTTCTCCTCTCCTTCTCTCTCATCGCCTCTCTCCTTCTACTCCCCTCTCCCCTATTTCCCCATTTCAACCACTTTTGTTCAGATACTCTCCCCCTCTCTCCCGTATTCTCCTCCTCTCTCTCCCTCTTTCCGCCCCTTACATCCACTCTTCTCACTCAATTCATGTTTTCCGTTGTTATTTTCTTCATTTTGCATCCATGTCCCTGTAGGCAGAAGAAGAAAAAATGTTCAATAAAATGGAGCGCGTCAAAAAAAATCTAGTAAAATAGATAGGAGGAGGAGGAGGGGGAGATAGGTATTACACCCATACAAGAACGATTATACTTAGCTCCGGTGTGGAGGGGCGTTTGTTAAAAGGCGACTTTTGATGTAAGTAATTAAATGAGGAGCTGCAGTGCTTTGTGCAAAATCAGGTGTCGTGATTTCAAAGCGATGGCGTAAGTACGTATAAGGGCAATGGGAAAGTCACCTCCTTGGAAGTTCTTATAAACCATCTTTAAGTATTAATTATCTGTACCAAGGAATGAAGGTAACGATGGTAAAGACAATACCATTTTGATATTAGGGGCAAGGTGACCCCGGCCGCCCCACCCTTTACACTTCGCCTCACTGATCACCCCTTTCTAGATGGACCCCTTCTACGCCATAGACTGTGGATCGTAAATTAGAAACATTGTTTTTTCACGGATAAATTAAATGGCAATACATAACACCATTTTAGTTTAAAGTGGCTAGTTGTTCCCCTTCCGAACATCTATATACCCCCCCCCCCCCTGCAGTCTGTATTTTTTTTTTTGGGGGGGGGGGCCCCGTTTTTACCCATATCTATGTTTATCTCGGATATACACCATTATTTAGGACTTGGTGACGTGCGTTGGAAACCTTGCCTTTTCACCGAGTTAACTGTTGTCACACCGATCACAAAACTCCAATTAACTGGCATCGGAAAAGGGGGTGCGTTGAGGGTCTTCTTTTACGAACCTCGTGGACATGCGAACACATCATGCAGTTTACAATGTGCCACTCAACTCAACGCAGTCGTGGCTGTGGCGAAGCGAGGGCCGAGCAAGTTACAATGATCAAGAGGGGACAATATCATTATGTAACAATACTAAAATACATTATATTTCTACCTATAGCCGATGAATAATTAGTTAGTTTGTGATTGGAAATCTACTGTATTAGAGGGTTCGTACAGTTTTGGAGTAGAGGGCGCTTCAAGAAATAATCAATTTGTGAGATAATGGAAAACTAAGTGTAATATTTGGAAGAGCATGTGATTTTTAAAGAGAAAAAAAAATTAATTTGATCAAAATCGGTTCAGAAAGAGCTGGTATATCAATAAATATATATACCCCATTTATTCAACAATTTAAGAAAAAATCGATAAATTGCCTTCACTTTGTCAAAAATATACCAAAGATGTTTTGAATAGTTGTTAAAGGAAGGTTTTTCTACCTTTCAGGTATGGTGGAATTATAACTATAGTGTGTAAGGTTGTGGTGTTTTTTGGTTACTAACATTCCGTTTGTGTAGTAGTATTTGTTATTTAGTAGGCCTACCGATACTAACGTTTTATATTTTCCAATCATGTATAGTAAGTACAATCAATAATGTATTTTCTTCTTTTAAATTCAATTCGTTTCAAGTAGACCATACCTTATGCAGTGATAACGTTTAATTTCATCATTTTTTTTCTTCTTCTAATGTATAATATCAATAGCCATTTAATTCCAACGTTTTCTTAGGTTTCGTCTGTTTGTAATGGATTTCAAATTTGTGTAGATTTTAAAACTGTGGCTTTGAAATCCGTTTCCTTCAAACTATACACGGGCCTACTCATGCAGGCTCCACCATTTTTAAAGAAAATACGGTTAACATTTACAATGTGTCAATTTTCTCACCAAACTTCTTTTTTTGTCTCAATACGCAACAAACTTTCCCACCAAACTTGTTTTTTTTCAATACCAAACAATACTTGTATCTGTATGTGCTGAAGCCCCTCTTTCGCTTTTCATACGGTATATATACCACAATGAATCCTTTTATTCATGTTGTCGCTAAATAAAAGCGACAATAGAAAGGGCGATCATCCGGTCTCATTTGCAATTGTAACATTATTTTTTGTTCAGTCGGTGCAAGAGCTGAAAACATAGGTAATGTAGTTAGAAGTGTTAAGCCGTTCATTTGAAAGCTGCATGCATGCCCCCTCTGGTCTTCGTGAAAGAATCATCCGCAATCCGAGCGCTAATCGAAGTCTCAAGGACCTCATTACCGACGCGTAAGTCATCCTATTCACACATAATGCTCAAAAACAAGTTACAGATAATAAATACCACATAATGTATATATCTTCACACATTCTCTAAACTTAAAGAGATCTACTAACCGTGTCCAATTCCACAAAACGTATACTTCAAATGTATTAGATGGAGAGATGAACTAACATCATATACATGCATGGGAACGGCCGCATGGCCCATGATAGCTAGAGACAGAAGAGAATGGACATGTCATGAGGAGGGCTTTGTCCAACGTTTGGATGAACTATGGCCTGATAGATAGATAGATAGATAGATAGATAGATAGATAGATAGATAGATAGATAGATAGATAGATAGATAGATAGATAGATAGATAGATAGATAGATAGATAGATAGATAGATAGATAGATAGATAGATAGATAGATAGATAGATAAATAAATAGATACAGTAGATAGTTCACTCATACCTTGTTGCATTCGAAATACCAGTAGAAGCATGGAACAGTTTTTGTTCGGATTTGTAATTATCCACTGGAAAGTTTTAACTGTGTACAAAGTCAGTGCAATGAGTTGGCGAATATTACTTTGCAATTTTGCTCATTACTCGGCCATATAACATCCATTTAACTTGAAATGTTTACACTTAACTCAGTGGACATAATCAGATCACACCTGGTACACACGTTATCAACCGTTCATCACTTTTTGCACATGTCAACAAAGTTACTAGATCCCTTTAAAAAGTGACATTACTTTTCATTTTCAGATTGTAGGTTCTTGTGCAGGATTGTATGTCTTTAACAAATAGGCTTTATTCAGACATAATGCTCAAAACATTTTAAAGATAATAAAGACCACAGGATATTCACACATTTGCGTACTTAATATGTAACATTACTTTTCATTTTCCGATTGTTTAGTTTAGTTGCTTCTATGTCTTCAATATTATAGGCTACTTAAGATTTAATGCTCAAACCATGCTAAAGATAATGAAGACCACATATATTCACACTTGTTCTTATTTGAAAAGTAACATTGCTTTTCCTCTACTGATTGTATAGGTGCATGATCTTATGTCATACATTGATATTTAGGTTATTCACACACAATGCTAAAAACAAGTTACAGATCATAAAAAACAACGATATTCACATATTTTCTCACTGGAAAATGACATCAAATTAGTAATGCAGGACTTCGTTGTAAACTAACTATTCACTTTCATATCATATTTAATAATACAATTGTTTAACTTAATTAATATATACCGTGCCCTAAACTTATTTCAGATGGCAACGAGATATTATTTAAGAAATGTTTAAAGAACAAAAAGGGAGTTATATGTATCCCTCCACAAGAGATAAAATTGCATGCATTATAGTAAACATATTAAAATAATATAATGTTGCTAAAAAACAAGTTCCAGATAATTATGAGATATACACAAGTTAGTACTAACCATAAACATGGTAAACGGGACTAGTGCCTGTACCATTTTGCAGAAAGAGTTGCAATCAATTGTAAAGTTGCAATTAATTGACTAAATGCGCAAATTTGATTGGTTCAAAATTGCATATAATTATTCTGACTTCGCAATTATAGTTTCAACGTTACAATTGATTACAACTCTTCCTGCATCGGACAACATATAATTCAGGTATAATGACTGTGAATCTGTGATCAAAGTCATTTTCAGATGATAAGGACATTATTTACTTCTTTATTAAAAACACTGCTATAATTAATTTCCTTTATCCTAAAAAAAATACTAATTATTTCACCGGTGCATTTTATGGCATGAGTATAGTTTAATGATATCCAACATACCGTAATATCAGTTTTAGATACTATTCTAAACAAATTTAAGAGTTTTTAATTGAAAAGGGATATTCCCTTAATACATGAACAAGATTCTACCTTGCGATTTGTGTTTGTTTTGTTGTGAAGCCGCTCCTTAAAAACACTTTAATTGCGTCCCTTTTATTCTCTTTCAACATTGATATCACGTCTAAATTGCTTGTTTGGTTGTGAAAGCGAAAATATCAACATGAAGATTAACTTTATTAAGGTTTTCGAAACGGTTTGATTTATTCCACGTCAATAAAATTTCATATGCGGACACATGACTCAAATAAATATATAACATCCAAATAATAAGTCTTATTTTCTCAAAGTAATACTAGTTTCGTATAGAAGTGATGTTTCACACATATTGACACATTTTTCATATCACAGCGCAGTGCATGTGAAAGTGCATGCAGAGGGTCTACACATTTTCTACTATACGATATTTTACCCAAGATCGATCAGTTCACCAAGAGTTCATCGGTTCATCAGGTTACCCAAGATTATATTCAATAATTAGTCTCAGTTTAAGCAAGCTAGCACAATATTTTACCCATGCAGCCATATGTAAGATTATAGATGAAATTATGCTTATTATCAGAAATTCAGAATAATTTTGAGACCGAATTTCAGTACAAAAATAATGGGAAACAACCAAGTTTCTTAATCATATACATTATTTTGTATTTTGTACTTATAATATTTTTGTTAACTTGCTTTGAGATTTTTGAATAAATTTTATTTGAACAAAAAAAAAAGTTTCTTAATTAATATCCCAAGTTGAACTCTTATAGTCTATGATATTTATCTAGTCTTTGTTTGATTGTTGTATGTTTAAGATCTACAAAATACCAGCCATTATTAATATGGAACGCTTCATTAAAAAAATTTAGAGCAAGTGGTTGTTATTAATCATTTAACAGTTTGCCTAGTGCTGCCCCATGCATGGAAATTAATTATGAGCACCTATACCGTATCAATTATATTATATTAGTTTCACATATTTAATACAGAGAATAAATATTCCCGCTGTAAGACAGTATGACATTGGGTTTAATAACATTAACTACTAGACTTAACTGATCCCCGAAGAAAACTCTGTTCAATCCATAAGCAATAGTAATAATGATTATAATTATAAAGGTATTCGAACATGTCGTATTACACAAAATAATGTACATGCATACCATCCCAGTATATATATACACACACGTAATAATGCGATGGGTTAACGCTAGAAAAAATATATACACTAGCTCTTCAAAAACGTAATTACACCTCAACTAAACTACTTATCGCAGAGGGAAACTAGCTTTTCCAAACTATTTCCAGTCCTTCACGGCTGATAATACATTTGTAATACCGGTATAAAGGTGTGAAGTGTCGCCGTGTCGTGGCGTATTATAATGCCGTCAATCTTCCAGCGCCGACCGACCAATCGGGACGCTAGCTCGCAGGCTAAAGAGAGCCCAACCACTCAAGCGCCAATCTCTTGAACATGTTGAAAGGCGGAGGGTGGAGTTTGCGGGGAGAGAGACCGAGAGTTGGTTCGTCCTTTCATATACTTTTTCAAGGAAAAAAAAAGAGGGTGATGGATTTATTCGCAACTTCCTCCCGATCAAATGCATGCATGGTGGTTGAAGGTATAGAGTTATAAGAAAAGAGAAAACCGAACAGTATATGAGAGAGTTTCAATATAGGAGAGAGACTGGGATAGATACCACAGTTGTGTTTCGCCTCCTCGCGACTTCTATAGCAGACGAAACTTGACGCAAACGTGTCTCGCAGACGTTTTCGCCCGCATAACTTGTGGCTTGCATCTCGGCAGAGTCCCGGTATAGATGCTGCTATCGGACTAGCTGTTTCGGGTATATACCGCTTCATCGCTTCTGAAAAAAAAAATATCATAAAAGAAAAGGGACATTATTTAATCAGAGTTGTCAGCTCCAACTTAGTACATTCGTCTTCCAGTCTCCCACGGGGCAAGGTGTGATAAATTGTTTCCTTGCTACAATCATCAATCAGAAGTCAGTCCGTAGAAGTTGGAGGAAGTTTATGAAGTTCGCGAACACCCGGCGCACTTCTTCAACAGTTGATCAACAGTCTTCCCATGCGCTCGGACTTGCATCATTTTCATCTGCGCTGTCTTCCATCAGTATAACGAGCGTTTATGATAATTGTATCCACAAATCAGAGAACAAATAAGCTTCACCCGTTTGCAAATTGTGTGCTTCTATACCACCTTGTTTGTGGCAACTGCTCAGCCAAGATATATCCTAATCACCTTCAGCATAAAACCATCTCATTTTTTGGAGCCGCTAGCCGTGCTTGATGAGAGGGGACTTCGAGCTCGTGTCTTTGGCCGGAGGAGCGGCGACGAACACCGACAGGCGGCCGAAGATGAACCAGACAAAAGCCACGTCTACGTCCAGTAAGTATCTCTTATGTTTTTAGTTATGTTTTGTTCCTGCAACTAAGAAATATGTCAATTTTCGTATTTATTTACTTTTATAACGTCAATCTGTCTTCACCGAATGTCTGTAACCATAATCATTATGCACTAACTGCAAAATAATGACAATTTGATAACGGACCAATTCCATGGTACTTCTGTACGGCCACATAATCACCCCGTTCACTTTCAGCATGTATTATAATTATGTTTTCTTTCTGCAATTTTTAACTCAACTTGAAAGGTGATTTTAATATTGAACAAAAATATATTACGTTTGTATATACTGAAACAAAGAGTCTAATTCCAATATATGTATCTTCATACTTCAACAAAAAATGTATTTTCAAGCAATCAACTTACTTGTTTTAGCTTGACGTTTCGAACATATTCGTTGTTAATAGTAAATATATAATCCATTGCGGATATAGTATCGGAAATAATATCGCTAGTGATATTCGTTTGTCTCGCAATGTATGGTCAAACTAGGAATCTAAATCTTTAGATTCCTAGTTTGACCATACATTGCGAGACAAACGAATATCACTAGCGATATTATTTCCGATATTCGTTGTTCTTCATCATAAGTTACTCCATAATCTTCATAGTCGTGTTTCACATCTTTTCATTTTATTTGTTTATTTTAAATCCAAATCATATAGTAAATCGTCACACAAAGTACAATCATACATAATTTAGCAAACATATGTTTTTAGAAAGGAATTAAGCCAATTAATATCAATATTTTCTTGAATTAAGTAACAAATTGACGATTAATTATTTAATGAATACATGAATAAAAATGGATGTCGGAACGGATATTGATAATTATATATTGCAATTTATTAACGTTAAGTTCTTTTATTTAATCAATCGTGTGTAACTATTAGATTTAAAGAAATTTATTTCGCCTCATCCTATGTAGCAAATCGAATTAATATTATGGCGATCCAATACATGTCCTCCTTACGTTGTTAGATTTAAAACTGTTTTTGTCGCTTCTTCGTATAAGTGTTTGAGAAATTATACACAACTTATAATTGTTTCATTAAGACAGTAAACATTTTATACGCAATGTTAAATTGTGAAATCAAATATCATTAAATTGTTTTATACAAGTTTTATACAAGATTTTACTTGGATCTTTGTATGAAAAAAGGCGTTATCGTTTATCATACATTTTTTCACAACTATTATTATTTGTTTATCTGGAAATTATAAAAATTTCGTTCTTATACTAATTTACGGCTCAAATATGAAAGACATAAATGTATTTACTTCATATTATATGAATGATTATGCCTGTATTTATTCATTTATATAATTTCATTACAAATTGTGGAAACAATATATGTCTGCATGTCTCGAACCTGGTCACTTGTTGATCATTCTAAATCAACTTATGCTTTTTTAACCTTGCAATGTAAAATATTTGAGGACAAATCATTTTGTAATTGCCTTATTATTTTAATCCCACTTTCGGAAAGCAACTTTTAAACACTTACATGTAGGCGTATTGTTCTGATCACTCATGATTGTTTACATTATTCTATTTCAGACAATGAAGAAGATGAAACAAGAAGTTGAAATTACAAAGACAGAAACTGTCCATTTCTTGCATTTTCATAAAAATCATGTTTTAAGTGCATGGCCCAAGTTTATTTTTTGACATTGCTCATTCTGTTGTCTTCAGAAATATAAACATGGTCCTTATGTACA
Source organism: Echinarachnius parma (assembly GCA_037951105.1). Classification (NCBI taxonomy): domain Eukaryota; kingdom Metazoa; phylum Echinodermata; class Echinoidea; order Clypeasteroida; family Echinarachniidae; genus Echinarachnius; species Echinarachnius parma. Next base: position 69,903 of record JBAMJV010005078.1, on the reverse strand, counting down.
AATTTAGAAGAAAGAATGCAATTTTGATTTTAGTTTCATTAGGCCCATTGAAGCTTTACTTTTGTATATCTTTCGGACGTATTGTCAAATGTCAGTTCCTTTGTGTTCGCAGGGAAGCAAGTTGATAGAATCATACATTTTCTGTATTAATATAAACTTAATCAAATCAAATTTCAAGTGGAACATTATCTATATTGATATTACTTATTGAATTCGCTTATTATCCTCACCCTCAAAATGACGTCGAAAAGCTTGAAGAGTAGATACTTTCTCACTTTCGTTGGACTCATTGTTACTTGACTTTTGTTTATGTTCGATGTATTGTTAAACATCAATTACTTGAGTCGGTGTTATTAAAACAAAAGGCTTCAGGGAAATCAGGAATTGGGTGATTCAATCGAAACATGTTGACGGTTTTGACCGGAATTTCGAAGAGGCGTTAGACATGTTGAACAAGATTTAAACTTTATAAAACACAACATGAATATATGTAAATTATATATACAATTATAAAATATTAGTTTTTTAAAATTCGAACAATTCGCTAATATGCACAAACGATCGTTACAATTAAAGAACGACCATCGTTTGCTTTCACAATCGTTATGATTGTTATATTATGTTTGCCATTTCTTATTAGATTTCCTGCGTTTATTTAAAAAGCATGCAGGATGTTGGAAACTCATTGCATTTTTTGGCTCAATCGTTATTACAATAATTAAACTAAAATTGATCAAATGAGTTTATATCTACTGTGTTGTTGTTGTTTTTGTTTTTTTCTGGGGGTAAATAGCAGTTTGTATGATATGAAACAACATGCTCAGAGCATGGGTTGAATCGCTCGTTATCCCTCTTCTCCCTTCTTCTTATCCCCCCCCCCCCCCCCCCATTCTCTCTATCATCCTCTCTTTGACATCTTTCCCATTCTCTCTCTCCCCACACCCCTCCTCTCTTGTGCAATGTTATTGTTCTTGTTGTGTTTCATTAAAATGAAACTCGTTAGCTTGTTTAGACGGGTCATTACACGCTTCAAAGCTAACAGCTCTCTGTATCATTATTATTTCTATAGCTTCCGCTCGAGCTAAAAAGCCAAAAACCGCGCTTTGTATTGCTTCGTTTAATCCCATCAGAGCTGGAACCTCTCTCTGGGTAAAAAAAAAAAAAACAATCTTTAAGTCCTCCCTATATCCCTCAACATCTTAATGAAGTTAGAAAGTACTTTCAATTTACCAAAGCATGTAATTACCCCTCCCATTTAACCCACCAAATACAATTGGAGCATAATGTGAGCAATAACTGAATGGGATTTGGTAATGTACTACTATATAGGGGTTAAAAGCAGAAGAGATTACCAGCGTACACGGTAATTATGGACTTGGACCTCGTAAGTATTATCAAAGGATAGCGCGGGTATGGGAGGGTTTCTTACTCCATTAACTTACCGGGCTTGCGCTCCTCCCTAAAAAGAACAATCGACCGCCAAAAGAAAAGAAAAAAGGGTAAAGACTCCGCCTTATACCTGGCTAATGGTATACAGAATACCGCAAATGTATTTCTCATCAAGGGTGAGTTTCCTCCCTTTTTTAATATCAAAAGGCAACTTTTCGTGAGCCCCTCCATTGATTGTCATGTCCATTGACTTATCCGCACAAAAATCCATATACCCATTAGCTCAGATAAGCTTAATGGGATCCATTTAATAAGGTGATAATGGTGCCCTATTCAAACCTGCTCGTTCCAATAATCGTAGTTCGATGCAGGACTTTGTGTAGGTAATTCGGGGGTATAGAACGATCAATACAACGACGTATGCCTCAACCGATTTACATTTTAAAGTCCTGTAATAAGCGCACGTGGAAATGAAACTATCATTATTCAACATTAGTTGATTCTATAATTATGAATGTTGCGTTTCTTGACTACTCTCATTAATTAATCATGATCAATGTTTAATTGAATTATAATTGATCTAGACACATATGACAAAATAAGTCGGCATGTTTCGATCACGCCATTCTTATGACATAACGTGATCATTTTTATACGAAAATGTTCTCCTTCGCTCCATAAGGTATTCAATAATTAGCATGTAGCGCCTTGAGCAGCTCGGGGTATAGTATGCTCCCCAGGGAGTTGAGATGGTGCACAGGATAAATGCGCAGGTGTTATGGTATGCTGTACCTGATGAACGAGGTTGATGCTAATGCTACATTACAACGCTTAGAAACACTGTATTCAGCGATATTGTCCTCTATTTAAATTAACTAAAGGTCTGAGTGTTTTCTTATATAATAGCATTTTGACATGGATAATGGATGTGTACTATTTACTTCTGAATCGTGGTGTTTATATGCTATGGGACTTTCACACACGCATCAATCAAACTCACAGCATTTTGCAAATATTAGCCCTTATACGTTCGCAGGATTTGGTTGATATTATTGATTGATATGATTGGACATACATTATAACTGAATACCTATACTGGATATAACTTAAATCATTTGTAAATGTTGGATATGAATGGGGTTAACAAAAACAACTAAACTAAATTACACATCCCCAACACCTCCTCCTGATTTTACTGCTAATAATTATACAAACATCACAAATAAACATGATGATGTACAGAAGCTATGACGTCATACAAATCTATGTTTATAATTTCTCAATAATGTCCAAATGTCGAAACTCGAAAATCAATTGAATATGTAAAGTATTGGCTGATATTATATGCCCATCCAAATGATTTGTTTTCCAATAGGCAATCAGTGTTATAGTGCATAACTTTATGAACCAGAGCACTATAACACTGATTGCCCTTTGAAGTAACAATTTATTAGGATGGGCATATCTCAGCCAATACTTAACATATTCAATTGGTTTTCGACATTTTGGACATTATTTCTAATGCTCTTTCGGAAAATGAAGTTCAAATTTGAAAATTCTAAGAATAGTTTTTTGATGACGTCACACTTCACCACTATTATAGCCCTATTCTCTCCCCCCCCCCCCCCCCCCCCCCTCTCTCTCTCTCTCTCTCTCTCTATCTCTTTCTTTCTCTTTTGTATTGTCAATTTCTGGAGACCATCTCTTCTCTCTAAAAGAAAACAAAAAGAAAGGGGTATTGCATAAAAACATTTGAAGCCATATAATGTACATGACCATGGGCTACACGAAGTCAGTTATTTTCTCCCTTTTTCGAAGTGTGCATGTGAACATATTATCGTTCCTTTTGTATTTCTAAGTAAATAGTTATCGACAAAGTAGCAGTTTGGAGAGAAAATTGTCGGGAATAACAGTTTTTGTTAGGATTAAAGACACTAGCAAAACAATCGGGCTGATTGGCAACTTTTTGCAGCGCAATAGCCGAAAATACACCGCGCTGGTGGACTGTACCAAAACGGAAGAAGAAGAAGATTATACGTATTTCGGCATTCATCTGTTCATATTGTTTTGTTTTGGTATAGCGAAGCTACAAACTGAGAAAGTATTATAATTTCTGCATGCAACTCTCGTTAGAAAAAGAAGTTTGGAAATGTAAAGACACCATCAAAATTATTATTATTATTATTATTATTATTATTATTATTATTATTATTATTATTATTATTATTATTGTGTAAGCGCAACCGAACGGAATCTCCTCACAAAATTGTAAATGATGATAAAGAAATTGCCGATCCAGGAGAAATTGCTAACGTATTTAATAATTATTTTGCTAATATTGGGCTTAATCAAGCGAGAAAAATAGATAGTAATGGGACGAATTACAAAGAGTACCTTGTTAACCCATCCCAAGCATCTCTCTTTTTTAAGCCTGTGGATTCGTTTGAGATACTTGATATTGTATTTTTATTGAAAAATAGTAACTCTTGCGGGCACGATGAGATAAGTACTTCCTTTTTGAAACAGGTCATTGGGCTGATTTTAGTCCCCCTGGCACGTATTTGTAATCTCTCTCTGGTAACTGGAGTATTTCCTTCTTCTTTAAAGCTTGCTAAAGTTGTTCCTGTTCATAAAAAAGATAATGTTATGAATGTTTGTAATTATAGACCAATTTCAATTTTGTCAAGTTTTTCAAAGTTATTAGAGAGAGTTGTTTATAATAGGCTCTATGCATTCTTAGATAAACATGAGTTGCTCAATCCAGACCAGTATGGTTTTCGTAAAGCGCATTCAACTGACCTTGCCTTGCTAAGATTTTATGACCGTGTGTCACAAGCCCTTGCTGATCGCCAGCATGTGGTCGGAGTATTTATGGATTTGAGTAAAGCTTTTGACACACTCGACCACTCAATCTTGTTGTGTAAATTGGAGCATTATGGAGTGAGGGGTATTGCTCTGAAATGGTTCTCTAGTTATTTATCTAACAGAAGGCAGTATACATGTTATAATTCTGTAAATTCTGATATTCTTGCTTTAAAATGTGGTGTCCCTCAAGGTTCTATTCTAGGGCCACTGTTGTTTCTTATTTATGTTAATGATATATGTAATGCATCTACAGCCTTACAATATATATTATTTGCAGACGATACAAGCATTTTCCTTTCTCATCGTGATATTCATACAGTCGAGACTAGAATTAATATTGAGCTTCCTAAGTTAACACAATGGTTTCGAAGTAATATGTTAGCTCTAAATGTATCAAAAACGAACTATATTCATTTTAAAGGAAGAAAGATTTGTAATGAGCAACAATTGGTTGTTAGATTGAATGGTGTTGTATTGGAGAGAAAGGCATGTACCAAGTTCCTTGGTGTTCATATTAATGAGAAGCTAGACTGGGATGACCACCGGAATAGTATAATGACTCCAATTTCTCGGAGTATTGGGATTTTATATAGAGTAAGATATCTTGTGTCTGACAGAATATTATTAATGATTTATAACTCCTTGATTTTGCCTTATATTTCGTATTGTAATATTCTGTGGGCTGTGTCAAAGAGTATAACAGATGACATTCACTTGTTACAGAAAAAGGCTTTAAGAATTTGTGCTGGAGTTGGCTATCGTGAGCACACCGATCCGCTGTTTGTTAGATTTAAACGTCTTAAAGTGGGTGAAATTAATTTTCTTCAAACCTCTTTATTCATGTATCGTTATAATAATAGCATTTTGCCTGCCTCGTTTATTTCTATGTTTCTGAAAAACAATGCAATTCACTCTTATTCAACAAGACAAGCAGCAAACTTGCATTTGTTTAATCCACGTACAGTACTGGCACATAAATCAGTGAGACATACTGGTCCAGACGTTTGGAATTCTTTGTTAATTGAAACACGTAATTTGCCTACACTTTATTCTTTTAAAAATGCAGTCAAACGCATGCTCATTGCAAACGTCTTTGTGTAGATATTTTGTTCAATCAGTTGGTTTGTTAATTCCTACGATAACATGTATTGTAGTATTCTATATATATATTTGTGCGTAATTCGGCATAACATGTCACTGTTAAGTAATTACATTTAGGCATCTTCAAACCTGTCTCCCCCTCTCTCAGCTCCCCCCCACTTTTTCTTTTCTCTCTCTGTTTCCCGTATTTCTCTTCCAGTATGGGCTGTACCTTTCTATCATGCCCGCTACATTTATTCCTGCTCTCGAACATACTGTAGAGATTTAACTATCCTCTTTCTCTTTACTTGTAAATAATGTTTCATATTTGCTTTTTATTACTTCTTTTTTTTCCGTTTGTATTAATTTATGTTTATCTATGTTTTAAGAATATGTAAAACTTGTAATATCTTAGGTATGGCATCACTTCAAGCTTCTAGCTTATATTGCCGACCTCTGTATGTTTCTATTTCGATGTTATGACAGTTTATTTTATGTACGAACTTGTTTACTGTGAGACATGCAGGAATAAATAAATAAATAAATATAACATGTATGAAATAACACACATTTAGTGGTAAATATAACACAATTCAACGTCCCTAAGAAATGAAAACGACTATAGTGAATTTCAAATGAAAAAGCTTACCGATAGTCTATATAGAATATAGCTGTCTGTAACTTATTTTCAACGTAAATTTCACATTTTGTTAAAGGTAATGATTGTCATGAATAATCTTATCTTTACTCTTGAATAATACGAGTCACTTATAGTATTGCTGTATTAAGATAACAATATGGCAATACTAATCATATATACAAATTGTAAAACACAGCGCATTGTAAACGTAATTAGCGTTCATTCTCCCCAACTTACTTTTTTCCCCGATTTTTAAAAGTATATGATAAAGATAGGCAATGTCCAGTAAAGAAAACTGAAATAAAGCCTTGAAACTCGCTAGAAAAAAGAGAAAAAACAACAACAACCACAGAGCAAGATTTGTTTGCATCGTACTATCATATTATAGCGCAGTGGCCATGGGGCAAGGGCAGAGTGATATGTCTCATATTCATTATTAATTTTCTCGCCTCATTATATGTCATATTACACCGTATATTGGATGTAAAATAGGACTGTGCCTGATTTGATATCTAACAATCCCCAATTAACTCTTACAACGTGTATGGTGTACATTCACACCATGTTATAATACATAGAATGCCAATACGTATGGAAGTGTGTTATATTTGGCGTGTGAAGAGTTAAATCGGAGGCGTTCACTTATGGGGTATAGCGAAGGTATAGCTGCGTGCGGCACGCCGAGCGGAGCGCGTCTGGCGTGTGTCTCCTCCCCGGAACTCCCCGGCTCTTCTTGGAAACGACTCGTATGGTTCACATACCCGCAGCGGAGACACGTGCATACGTGTAGAGGCCTCTATTAAAAGAAATAAACACAATACTTGAATGTCTTTGTGATTATTATTGCTCATATAATTCTATACACGCAGAACTATTTGATAGCCAATGAAGATCCTCTATTTGATCGCACGAAAATAACGTAGAACGATAAATCTGTTATTGTATACGGTGTTCTTTAACGTTTCGTTTGTCTAATCTATAAATATATTATATAGAAATCTATAATCTGGAAAATGCAATACATTCGTAATTCGTTTATTAAAAACTGCTTTCATAAAGAATGCAATGTTTATTAAAATTCCCGTAGGCTAACAGTGGATAGCAGAGATATTATAAGTGTATGTTATTCTACCCGAGTTCTACCTTAGTATTATTTTATCTTTCAGTGTTATATTAAATTCATATGATTTTGTGTGGATAATTATGATATATCCCGAATTGTTGCGTTATTTATAGCTCAGTAGAAACAACGAAACAAGAATGATGTGAAGTACAAACTTATCATACGAAGGGAGGTGAAGGAAGGTTTTTTTTTTTTCTTCAATTATTCATAATTTGTATATATCTAATATTAATTCTCGAAAGTAAATGCTCCGAAAAAGGTTACGACGTATATCATACAGCGTGGAAAAGGTTGATCGTCATATTTTTTGTTTTATAATTATGTACAAATAATATTTCCTCACATTGTGTATACTCTATAATCTCTTATAATAATAACACAGTGTAAAGACTGTTTTCGTGTTATACACACACCAACGATTCTCCATTCTATATTTTAACAAAAAAAGTATTTGACTTTTCACACTACGCTTTGCTACACGACTGGAATAAGCTCGTGATACGATTATAAGATAGCTTGTCGATGTTACAAAACTAACAATAATATTAAAATGATTTTGCGGCAATAAAATAATCAAAGTTTACCTTTGGTTACTGTGTATGATTAAATCATGGCCGTTGTGATGCGTCGTTGTCGCGATAAAGAGACGGGAAGAGAATGGTAGAAGATTGGTATTATTTTATACACACCAACGGTTAAAATAAGAATGAGGGAGAAGGCAAGAGAGAGGGGAAGAGAGAGAGAGGGGGGGGGGGGGGGGCTGACTCGTCAAAATGAAAAGGGAAAAAAGGGGAGAAAATGGAGACGAAATACAGAGAAACAAACTCTTCTTCGTCTTATAATAGTCCCATGCATTATATTTTGCCAAATCTGGACAGGATTCAATTTTAGTTGTTCAATCATTGTCAAAATAAGATCGATATTATACAGATGAAAAGGAGAGCATTATTGAATAATTGCCTGCTGGGATGCTTTGAATTGAAGGTGTGAACTGGTTATGATTTCGATTATTCGCTATGACCTCTTAAAGATGTTAAAGAAAACGAAAGAAATGAAATTAATGCAAATAATTTGCTCACTTCAGCGAGCTTTCCTTCTTGTGAGTATACATTATACTGTATGACTTATTTTGTTGCACATTATATATGCACAGTGTTGCTCAATCTCATTCTCTTCTCTGCCGTGTTATTATAAAATCTTAATGCAGCAAGGCGTGCTGTAGTTATACAGCCTGATTGTTGATGTTAAAATACACAGTATTGTGTTACAACAAATATTCGTTGACTTTGCAGTCAAAAATCAAACTATGACCTTATATGAAATAATATTGGGAATGGAGAAAGAGAAAGGGTATATGTCTGGTAATCGATTGATTTTCCTCTATAGTAGGCCGCATAAATATAATTTACCTTCTCACCTGATGATTGCCATGACTGTCTAAATAAATTGAAAAATCTATAAAAAAAAAAAATATATAAATAAATAAATAAAAAAAAATAATAATAGTAATCACACTCTTGGTACTATATAATTATGTTCTTTCTTTTTCCATTAAAACGTTAAAGTGATATCCTTTAACTTCGTGAGTTTTTTTTCCCAAAGTGATATTTGAGATTTCAATCATGTCTCACTACTGTATATCTCAGGAATGATCAATGGGTGATAAATTCGCAGAAAATATCACTGTTTAAATTACCCAGGGTGTCTGAACATTTGTATCAGATTTTACCACCGTTTAGCAATTGATTTTGACTACAGTTGAAACGCGTTCCTGTAACGCTTCTATATACTTAGGGAGACTTTTGACAAATCAAACCCACTATCATTCTTCTGTTACTAAAGCAAAACAACAAGGTGCAAACAAATGTGAAAACTCTAAGTTTATATCGTGTGTAAAATGCGTTCATTAGTCCAGATAAGTTCTGAACTGCTAACAGTATGGTATATATGAATTATTATTAGGATATAATATATGTATTTTGAATATTAAAAGTATATTGATATCGCTGGTTCAGTATGGCATAAAAAATTAACAATATCTCGTTTATTAAAAACTGACGACGTAACTTACATAAAACTTAACGACATGTGCGTAATTAAAACTGAGCGTTTCTATGCCATGTGATATATTATATCCACTCGTATATTGTTTGATGTGAAACTATAACACAATAATGATTAACTCTGCCCTTTCGTAAATACATCTCATTCGACATAAAGCCATGTTTAATAAGTCGCTCCAGACACCCAGGTGCCTCCAGATTAATCAAGTTAATGATGAGGTGTTATAAATTACGGTGTCTATAATCGATTTGTTAACTCGGCTCGTCAACGATTTCCTTGTTTTGGCTCGAGAGTCGACAAAAGTCATAACTTTAATAACCGAAAGCAATAGTGCCATAACTTTAGTGGTACTTAAACGGTGGTTTAAGGTGAGGAGAGTGCGCTTGTGGTATACATGGTATATATAACTAGAATTGTTAGCCGTGTGCACTTTGTACATCATGCATGTAATTTTAATAATTCAACAATCGCATGTGTTATTATTGAAAGGGTTCTTATACCTATTCTTCATTAATAATTCATATAGTACACGACTTTATCAAATAGATTAGGATTAGCGAAGCTTTCCCCCTCTCATGCCTCTCTAGCTCTCTAGCTACTCCCCGCCCCCTCTATCGTGTACACACGTTGTGCCATTTACTATATGATTTAGAAAGTCCTTTGTGCGATGTTTTTATTATGATATTATATCAATACACGAATAATACACGTCTAATTAAATATATGGAACAACGGACGCTTAATAGCGGTTACGGTGTCTACGTAAATATTGTCATAACCTCCATCGATTGATTGTATAATTCAGTTGTACAGTTTAGTTTAATCATTGTGGTATACAAACAAATTATATATAAACATTATATTGGCCTTTCCATATGAATGGTTGTTCTGGGGCCAGAGTGACCAGATGTTCTTCCACAAATCAACAGCCCGTTAGGTTAGCATGGTTATGAAATCGAAAGAGAGAGTTAGTTGCTGGGCCTGAATAAATCAAACCTCTTTGAACCGGGAAAGGGTCATTAGTCAAGCCAGTCGATCTTTTGACATTTATTTCATTTTTTTGTTGAGAACTCGTGGGAAATTACACATCCTGTTATATGAATAATAATATAAACTTCTAAACCATCCATGTTGAGAGCCCTCATCAGCAACCGTTAATGTATGATGGTTGGAGATTGACAGATTGGACGAGATAAAGAAGAACATAAAAACAAAGGGAGAAGAAGAAACAAAAAGGGCGAGCATCTCCTTTGTTTGTTAATAAATTGGGCAAAAAATATACAAAGCTAACACATTTAGTTTTTATGTATTTTTAAGGACCCTAAGTACATCGTTGACCTTCGCAGATCCAAAGAAAATTCAAAATGGTCACTGCTTCCTTTACAGGTGTTCTCCCAAAATAGACATACCACTATACCTAAAATATTGCCTCGTGTGATCATCATCTAATTTGCATGCCCACAAGTATGATCATTATTTCGTTTTAGGAGAATCTAAGTACGCACTTGTCCTTCCCAACACCCAAAGAGATGTACTTCATACAAAGCGTTCACCACTTCATGTACAGGTGTTATCAAAATATCACATTTTAAATAATAACACATAGAACACCACTTCGCCAATCTTGTGTCATCAACATACATACATTTAAATGACAATTCAAACACAGACTCGGTAGCCTGCTGATACATTATTTCGCACAGTGGCAAGCTTATTATAAAGTTTATAAGTTTGTATGATGTTTATTAGTTAATATAAAATTTATAGACGTTTTAGATGAAACAAAAACGCACAACGCATTGTTGCTGCAGATTGTGTTTTCCTTGTAATCTGTCTTATACTTGAATGGGAACTGGAATACTTGATAGACAATGGGGACAACATTTATTCTTATAGTCGCATTGAGACATCCTGCTGATCTTGCTCAATTCAAAACGTACGTATGCTCTTCTCCATGTTCTTGAAGAATAATAAAAGCATTAATATTTTGTTTCTTTATATTCTGTACAATTTGTTGAAACTGAATTTACAAAGGGCACAAATGTTTATATCATATAGAACTATATAGACAGATAACGAGGTGAACAAATTAAAGCTGCGTCAAAATAATAATAATGTTTACTGGGAGAGCAATTTCCATTAAGTCGGCCATTGGCCGTTGTATATGGTGTCTTCAAGTATTCAAACAAGGAGCCAATAAGGAAGTAAAAATAAAAATTGATGATCATCTGATCTTTGCATGCATTGTTTAAATAAAAACAGGTTAGCTCAACTGCAATTATAACATACGGTGGCATGTTCTGTGGAAGTTGAAAGGCAGGTGTCGGTGTAGTCTCCTTCAAGATTGAATTATGACTACTTCATGTCATACAACATTAATAAAGTAAAAATGAAGTATGTAGATTGTTTATTCATTGCTATATTATCGAGAATAAATTAATACTGTCATGACCAAAAACCATTCCATATTGATATATTATACTCACTGACTTGTTCCTTGTTCATAATATTTAAATCATTCTGCCAATTGTTTCGAGTTCCGTATCTTACGTCTAATAATCAAATATTACCAAACTCGAGACATCGGGGTCTGTTCATGCAGTATCGGATGGGTTTATAGGAGCACCCCAGAAGAAGAAGAAGACCCGTCTCAATTACCGAATACAGATAAAAACAAATTACAATGCAAAAGTAATATGTCAGCTTAATTATGGATATATCAAACAATAACAATTACTAATTATAGAACACTTTCGTTAATTGTCATAGTAGATTTATCATAATGTTGACATGCAGTTCTTTGAAAAAGATATGGCCACACAAGATTAATGAATACTTCAAAAGTGCATCCGTGTGCTTCGATAACCTTTTGGGAGTTCGACAAAATTAATGTAAGTTTTGTTGTAAACAAAAAGTTCGTACAAAGTTACGAATAGTTATGACTTGCTTCCTTCGTGACGCATCGATTGACATGTGTATATCTTCTTGTTTTACATTTGCTTATTCTTGGTCTTCCATCATTTTATTCATTGAATCCTAATTCCGTGGGAATGAGAGTTTTCATTTCAAGTAAAAAGTGTTTTTTTTAAAGAGTCCAGCATAAGAAGTCAGTGGCGTGCTTATCTTGTTTATGAGTGTGAATGAAAGGAACTACCTGTACGTATTGTTACCATCACAATGGGGAAACACACGAGGGGGTTGTCAAAAAACAAGTTGCATTGTGTCTCTTCATTTTTTATTTTTGTTTGCATTTTCCGTCAATTTCTGTCATTCAAAAAAAAAAAAAACCCTGGAAGAATGTTGAAGACCTTTGGCAGGAATCATTGTTCATGGAATTAAGACGAGTGTACCACCCTCGAATGTCGATGAATAAACCGACCAGCAGGCGGGGAAGTGCTTCAGCTAGTAAGACGCGATTTGTCCCCCCGCTCCGCCCCGCAAGGTGGGAGGCGACTTAACGGGTCTGCTCGAGCCCCATCCAGCGTGTCAATCAAGCGATGGGGATCAGCCGTCGCATTGTCATCATTGTGAAAATTATCACTCAAATTTCCACTTGAAAACAATCCCCTTTTGTACGACCTATTGTCTAACGTTTGTACCGCCTTCATTCCGAAGATACTTTGCCTTCAAATGTACCTGCTGTCTAACGTCCGTCTTTTTTTTTAAGAGGACGACGGATACAATTTTGCATGCGAGGATATGAGGGGGGCATCAAAGAAAATAATGATGACCTTTACAACCGTGGGAAGACTACGAAACAACGCTGGCGTCTTTGGCTTGAAATGTTAGTCGGTCGTGGTTTAAGACTAGATTGAAATAAAATAAAGAAACATTAAATTAGGTAAATAACATAAAATAGTACAAAGAAATGAAATGAAATGAAATGAAGTGAAATGAAATGAAGTGAAATGAAATGAAATGAAATGAAATGAAATGAAATGAAATGAAATGAAATGAAATGAAATGAAATGAAATGAAATGAAATGAAATGAAATGAAATGAAATGAAATGAAATGAAATGAAATGAAATGGAATGGAAATAAATGCAATTAAATCATATCAAATCGAATCAAATTTATGGTACATTCGCAGCTGGAATACTATATAGATAGAAAAAAACGATTTCCAATAAACGAGCATACAACTATAGTTCTTAAAGGGACTTAGTAACATTGTCCACATCCTCAATACTTACTTGGAACTATTAACAATAAAATCATGGGACAAGTTTCGATTTTTCAAATTTCCATTTCGTTCAAAAGATATTTACAATTAAGGTGTTTGGATGTTACACTATCTACGGGATCGTTTAAGCCGTGTACAAGTAAGTGTAATGAGTTAGTGAATATCACTTTGCATTTTCGCTCACCCTTTGCCCACCTTCATAGAGTTGTTGCTCGATGAAAGAGAGGGGGCAAGTTTTTTTTCATTAGGGAGGAACCTGTCCGTATTCGTTCAAACATAACACAAACTAAGTGTTAGATGGTGCGCGGATGGGGAAAGGTCTGCCATAAGGGAGCGAAGTGTGCAAAATATGAAGTTGGTATCGTGTTACCATTTACTTATGTTTTGGCCAACATAAAGGGAGCAGTGAGGGGGGGGGGGCAAAATCCCCACAAGAGAAGGGCGATGCACCCCTTTATCGCTGTGCCCCTGATAGGAGTAACTGCGATGTTGAACGTGCCGAGTGTTTATAGCTTGTTGACTTTGAAGCGCGATCGATCGACTTTTAACTTTTCCGCTGAGGGATAAATAGGAATCGATTGGGCAAAGGTGCGACAGGCGTCAAAATCGATGAGTCCACAACAAATAGGGGCATTGACTCACCCATCGATCGACCCACCTGCATGGGTGGGGGGGAAGGCAAGGTGGGCTTGGGGTTGCATTGGTGTTGATCAGTGGCGTACGTAGCGTGGTCGGGCTGATGGGGGGGGGGGGGGGCACAAAAATGATTGTGGGCACATCTTTTGTATTATTATTTTTTTTTTTTTTACTTGTCTCCTTATGTTTTATATTGTTTTTTATTTATTATTTGGGGCACAGCCCCCCCCCCCCCCCCCCCCCCTCGTAGCTACGCCACTGGTGTTGGTAAAGGGTGCATGTCGAGGTCTAGGATCCCTTTCAATATCAAGCCACGAAAGGGCAATTGGTTTCTTAAAGAAATTTATAATCTCGGTATCAACTCCAGTCGAGTTAACCGAGCTGGGCGTGTATACATTATCGTAGTTCTCAAGAAGCATTTGGATTCGTCTTAATGAATCCTCCCATTTTAGCAAGATGGTGGTCAGGTGTACGTCTGGTTAAAATTGTGGAGATGTACTGTACTGTAATGATTGTGTTTTTATTTAGATGATGTTTCAGAAAAAATAGAAAAACTGATGAAATGACACAACTGTCTTAGGTTACATAACTTTAATACAATCGTATTACAAACATAAGTATGTCACACTACAAATATTCTAAAACATGTGCAATGCATTATATTAATCATCCATGTTTGATATAAAACTACATTATAACGCAATATTCAAATCTCTATGTTAACCCAGGCTTAACTGTACGAATATAAATTGTATATATCGTAAAGCGGATTTAGTATAACCATGAACCTACTACCTATAGGTTCATGGTATAACTAGATATACACACCTAAATCGAAAGCTCTCAGAATGAAAGTTCATGCACAATTAGTTTTAATGAGTGATAAATTATTGACTTAATGACATACCTTTATGATGAACAATAGAGTTAACATGGATTAACATATCCGTCTGCCATTATGTTCGAAGTCAGAGTATCATATGCTATTCATACCCGTTCCATGATAACCTTTATAGCTATTCATTTATGCTAGGTATAGCCATTATGCAAGCACATTGAAACTGTTTTTGGAGCAAAGCTTAGTTACTTATTTCATAAGTAACTTTTATGGAGATTAATGAGGATACCTCATACACTTATTACAGTCCTTTGTCGGCGCTTCATCGTTATACAACTTTCTTCATGACAAAGTTATGTCATTTCTTTGTCAGTTTTAGTTTTGCTTCTAAAATACACTTATTACAGTCCTTTGTCAGCGCTTCATCGTTATACAACTTTCTTCATGTCAAAGTTATGTCATTTCTTTGTCAGTTTTAGTTTTGCTTCTAAAATTTGGCCGTATACCTATATTTATGGGCTAAACCGTGTCCGATTGTGATGTGTGCATCTGTTTTACAAGTGTAACATCAGAAGACATTTTACTATATATGCGCGTTTAAAATCTCCCAAAATACTAATTATTACTAACTTAATAATAATTATAGTATTGTTTGGGAAATTCTGATATTTTTATGATGTATACTCGTTATGATAAAAAGCAAAAGAAAAATGAAAAGACAAAATAATGATTTGTATTGTAAACGTCGAAATAAAATATTAATCGTTAATCCATTTTCTTCTACTCATCAGGCCGGATTCTTGACATCCCGTGCAAGGTATGCGGTGATCGGAGCTCCGGCAAACACTACGGGGTGTATGCCTGTGATGGGTGTAGCGGCTTCTTCAAACGCAGCATCCGGCGGAACCGAACATACGTGTGCAAGAACCGGAGCGGAGGCGGACCGTGTCCGGTCGACAAGACGCACCGGAACCAATGCCGCGCATGCAGGCTCAAGAAATGTATCCAGGTCGATATGAACAAAGATGGTGAGTGTCTGTCAACATTCAACAATAGTATTTTATGGTAGAACTAGTTAAACTGCTCCCCAGGGAGATGAGAGAGGGCATTTTTAACCTTTTTAAAAACTTCCACTTCCCTGCTTTAAATATACCATGCCTGCTGGCTAGACCAGGCCTAATGAACAAAATAGTAAGTGTTATTATGAAGGCTCTTAAGTTTGCACTTGTAACTGACCGGAATGCTCCCAAGGGAGTGGCGAAAGTGCGCGTAAAAAGTAACGTGCCGACAAGCTAATAAACCCCTACATATCGACCAAAAGTTAAACGGTTGTATTGTTCAGTGCATTTAGTTTGCGATGTGCATGTGTGCTTTTAAATTAAGTAGCAGTAAATGTGTCAGGAGGGTGAGCGTTACTTTTTGGCTTCATTTACAACTTGCATTTTTAGTAACAATTTGGAGAGAAAATAATAATCTTGAATTTTCATTAGTAATTATAAACATGATTGGAACGGAAATGTTTGCTGAACTATAATAGCTGCACTGACGTTGGTGGAGAGTTTATCCGACAGAATAATACTTGTTATGAAGCCATGCTTTATTGACAGAATACATACATTGAACTGATGTAATTTTAGGGCATAGTGAACAGAATAGTCTGCAATTAAAATTTGAATAACTCGAGCGTCATATTGACGCATTACGTCTATTCCAATTAGGGGATTAAAACATGTCTCCAGATTTTACCGATCAAACGGACAAACAAATAATCCTTCTACAAAATGCAATGAAAAGGAAAAATGAGAATTGAAAGGTGTGATGATGCGCAAAAGAAGAGTTTACAACTGGAAGAATGAATGTAATTAGCGAAAAGTTAAAAACTTTGGTAAATAAGACGGGTAGGCCTGACGGCTAAATCACACCTTCCCTGTTTATGCCTTTAGCCCAGAATAATCTTCATCACTGTTCGGTTTATGTTTTCAGGCGTAGAAGTAAATTGGTTCCGAAACTCAGTTTGAATTCAGAATGTCCACCAATCGAACCATGGTGTTATAATAAGCATGCTTAAAGGGTTGTAAAGGAGGGGGGGGGGGACTATTTTCAATAAGGAACTACATTATTTCTGTATTTCTTTATATATTTATTTTATTTTCCCCATAATCTTTCGTTTCCAGCCAAATAATTAAACACATCAAATATAATCATTTAACAAAAATATAATGAAATATATTGGTCAGAAACAGAGGGACCAACTAATGCAGAGCTTGTGAAAGGTTATGGATCTCTCAGTAATACAAGCAATTAATGAGTATTGGTAATTAATTATTTAAGGGAGAGCTACGAATAGATTATAGAGTGGTATTAGCCATTTGCGTGTACCCAGACACATCAGTTAGTTACCAAAGCAATTGTGGTTAGGTTAAGGTAAACGAAGTCAAATGGATGGTTGATCAAACTAACGGTTTAAGTTTACCACAATATTATGTATTTCGCACAAATATCAGTTTGCAATTTGGAAGAGTTCATATTATCTCAGCACATATTGAACCATTGTTAAGGTAACCGGTTAATTATCCTACATTTCAAAGCAAATAGTTAGCGTCTAAACGCGACTAAGTTTTCAACAACCTGTTCCAACAACTCCCTATTCACTGGGGTGTCACCTGTTACAATGGGGGTGAAGATGGGCCCTGTAAAGGGGTGCAGAGGGGATAAAGGAAGAGTCAGAGAGAGAGGGGGGGGGGGGGGCGATGGCGATGTAGGGTAAAAAGAGGGGTAAGGGGTAGACAAGATGTGTGTGTGAGAGAGGGTGTGTATTGCATGCATTGCATGATAGAAGAGTAAGATATAGAGAGAAAGTAGGTGAGTGTAAATATATATATATAAAGAAATGCGAGGGGGGGGGGGGTAGAAAAGGGAAGATGGAGAGAGACAGTGAGAGAGACAGAGACGTGTAGAAAAAGAAAAAAAAATAGGTACAAAATGACAGGAGTCGAACACATAATAAAGAGATGGGAAGACTATTCGCGATCCGATGAAAAGCTGGAAAATAAACACACTTAGCCCTTAAGTGGCGGCTATAAAGGTGAGCCGTGCCCGTAAGGAAGTGGAGTCGGTGAGGCTTTCAGCACACCTGGGCTTTTTGTCCTCGACTTTGTTCAGACCCCTCTCACTAGGGATTCACAGGAGTGGGTGGACATGGGGGACCTTCGGTGATCACTGGCGTAGCTGAAGGGATACGGGGACACCCCCCCCCCCCCACACACACCTTAACCTTAACCTCCACACCTTAACCATGTTAATGTGAGAATTATTGATCTTATTATCCCCCGTGTTATTAATATTTTAAAAAAACAGTCATAATACGTAATATAAAAAAAAAAACATTGGCTACCCCCGCCTTCCCCCCTTACAGAGATTCTCGCCCCCCCCCCCCTCCCCCTCCCAATCCTCACCCTACATTGTCTGGGTTAGTCGTAGCTACGCCACTGACATAATATGAAGTCTCTTTTCACTCGTTATTCCTTGCTCTCGATTGTATGAATCACCGGTTAGTTGTCTGACTTTGGCGAAAGGGGCAAAAAGGCTACAAGGAGACCGACAGATGAAGCCATATAGATACAGAGAGATTTCTTGAGAAATGGAAAGAAAGGGAGTGTTTGAAATTACGCAAAGTAGCAACATTTTAGTTCATATCGGTTAAAACTTTACAATTGCATTATTGAAGTTAATTGGTAGTTCATATACACAATTCATTTAAAATTTCACAAAACATTTAATGAATTTGAAACAGACTAATAATGTTTACACTATGATAACAATATTCGCATTCATCATAATCATATTAAGGTATTAAAAATCGCTTTTGGAGCGCTGTAGAGTACGCCATTCTCAAACAACTATCCACACATCGCAAACCAGTACAATGTTGTTCACAATTTAAACTCACCGGGGAGCATATACTCTAACCATAATAAAAGCTACAAAGTTTGTCAATCAACAAGGTGAGTCACATTTGGACATGTTTGAGGTTAAGAAATATGCTGCACGCTTCTCAAGTATCTGCTATAATCCCTATATAGTTACTGGTAGAACTGTAATAAGTATCACTGTGAGTGTGGCATGATGGGTATAGGCTAATCGCCCAGCGCACATCAAGCACACGCCCCTCATAATTTATTATTTGCTGGAAGATCAAGAGAAGTGCGCGAGATTGGCATATAGAGAGGGGGAGAAGGGGACAGAAACGCGATCTAAATAAGATAGAAATATAGAGAGGGGTAAAAGAAAGAGATTAAGAGACAGCGGGATCAAGAGATGTACATACAGGCATAACAGAGGCTCGGAGATCGAGATGCAAACATAACGGAGAGACGAGGGAGTGAGAGAAAGACATACCGTTACAGATCATGAAGATTGACAGGGCTGACGGGGGTAAAACAATAAAGTGAAAGTTGAGGATGCGCGCATCAAAAGGCACGTCGGAAGGATGAGAGGGGTGTGAGAGGGGGGTAAACAGGGGGATGAAAGGTGGTCAGGGTATCCACTTGAGTGGAAGTCAAATTGGATCTTAAAGAAGAAGTGACAGGAGGAAACAAGACTCAAGAGAGACGAGCGACTTACCCCCGAGGGGCTTCCGCGATAGGGGGCCCGTGTTTGAACGCCAACTTTCCTTGTAAAGTTTGGTAAACTTGTGATGGGAGTTAAGGACAGATTTCGATTGTAACGCATCCGCCTCTCCCTTTCTCACACTCTCTCTCTCTTCGCTAGCCCATCTATCTTGTCTATATTGCCTACTGTCATTCCATGGTCCACCCTACATCCGTTATTCCTTTCTTTACGGTTCCAAGTTCACACAACTATTATCAACTAGTCATGTAATTACGTATAAGACAAGGACATTGGTTAATAAATGTCACAAGTCACATGAAAGACAAATCCATTGGCAACTGTTTACAGTTGAAATATTAAATAAACACTCCAATAAGTCGATTCAAATGATGAAAAATGGTAACCAACTGAATTTATTAAGAGGAGATCAATAATAATTTTTCAATATCGGTATATAAGGCACTACAAGTCATACATCGATACATTATCATTATTACTATCAGCATATTAATTAACCTTTATTATTTATCGAGAGAAAAGAAAGGAAGTCAAATTAAGTTAGACCGACCGAGTCCCCATCATCCGCTGATGTGAACAGAGTGGGAAAACATCTTCCCTGAGCATGCTGAGCGTGTGTGTATGGTTTGTCATGGGGACCGTGAAAGTAGAGTCATCCATATACAGTGATAAAGAAAGAAAGAAAGAAAGAAAGGCAGGAGAGACATAGACAGATATAATAGAGACAGGGGAGATGGATTTTTTTTTTTTTTTTTTTTTTTTTTTTTTTTGGGGGGGGGGGGGGGGGGGGGGTAAGAGCCACAAGTGAAGAGGGTGCAGCCCCCTTTTCTGGTTTCTCCGATCTGAGTCCCTCTATACATGTATACCAAACACTGCGAAGCGCCACTTCCCGACCCAGCTGCGCAAATAGCTACGTGCCGCCCACAAAAGGAATCCGCACAACATAAAGTCCGACCTCTTGAAAACGAATTTCGATGAGCCGTTAAGATGGCAGAGATAAACATAACGGTAGCGACTAAACTAGGTATATTAGATGAAAATTGACATGTCCAAACCTACTTAATTGTCGTTGAAATGTTTATAGAGTGACTGCGATGTGTTGAGGTGTGTTTGACTGTGGACAGACACGCTTGAAAACAAACATCGTCTCGTGCTTTTTCCCGCATCGATAGTCGCGGTGTGGCTGTCTGTTGTTGCCGCTGTACTCAGGTAACTCGTATGTTTTGGCGACATCAGGTGTCACGGGGGATTATGTCCCGCTTTCAAAATAATGGCACCGGTAGTCATGGCAACAAAACATTTTATACGATGTTATTGTTATATAATATAGGGCCTAAGGTTTTCTTATATATAATGCCTGCATTAACGATACAAGCCAGTTAACACATACCGCAGTTATTACATGCCAACAAAACAGGAAAACATATTTCACATTTAACAAATATATATTAAAGTCTTCTTATCAAATGTTGTCACGTTTAAAGTTCAACCATGAACAGTATAATGCGTATTACAAGCTAAAACGTATTTAAACATAATTGACATAACCGTATTTCTACAATATTTCCAAGATTCCTGACAAAAAAAAAAACAGTGAATTTAGTCATCATATCCGTGGGAGTTGGATACAAACTCAGTAAAAAGGGAATTTTGTAGATCAGTGCGAAGTTTTTCACAAGTTTTCTTAGTGGGGCGTTTATGGCGATATGTCTGGGTGTGGGAACCTGCATTTAGAAACGTGTGAAATTTCGATAAGTCATTATGTAAATACAAATAACTGTTATAAGCATCCTTTTTCATAATTATCCGGTCTATATATTTACGATATAGTATAGTTGAGAACAACTTATTATTTGCTTTTTGGGGGGTCAACATTAATCATAAACCTAAATGTGAAAACTATATCTGAAACAGACAAACAACAATATATACGTGTAAATAAAAAAAATTAAAAAGATTGAATAAAAGAATAAAAAGCTATGATAACAATGTGACCTTATTATGGCTTCTGACACTGAGAAACTTGATAAAAAGTGTGTAAATTGTTTAAAAAAAAAAAAAAAGCAGTGCATGAAGTCATCATCCGTGGGAGTTGAATGCTGAGAAAAGATTTGGGATTCCCGCCGAGTCTTTCACAGGTTGCCTTTACTCACGGTGAACTGTTCTCCGCGGGTTATGTTTGACTTTTAGCTGGGAGTAAAACACGAGTTGACATGGGTGTGGAAACTCGCATTGTACAGAGTGTGAAACTCCGGTAAGTCATTTTGTAAAATGAATAGCGCCGGGGTGATTGAGGAAATTGGAAGGCCATTTGGTATAAGAATTGCAGATCACACATTTATGCGGATGAGAAAACACAGAGGTTGTTAGCACAGTTATACAGGTGTAGGTGTCTCCTGGTCCATAAAACACGATTCAGGGACAAATCACAAACAAATCGATTTGATTTTCCCTTTTTTTTTTAGGCCGACTTCAGTTATAGAAGTGGAACATTATTTTCTTTAATCGCATATGACACGTACATGTACATACACCACAATCAAAGAATATGTTTGTGCATGTAGTAAAATAATTTTGGGATTCATAATAAATAATACTCGTAACAAACTTCCATAATTATTACAGAAATCTTCCAAAAATGGATTTCATTAAAAAAAACACTTAAAAACACTAAGGGAAACATTTTAATTTCAGGTTTATTACTTTTATTCTATATGGCAACTCGGGAAGTGGTAGAGGTGCGTTATCTTATTCAATTCATATAATTTTTATACACAAATTACACAGACACGGTATTACAGAGGCGTGGTGTCTTTGATATGATACGGGTTAACGTGCAACATTAGAGGATCTAGTAACTGTGTTGGTATGTGCAGAAAGTGATGAATGGTTGGTATAATGTGTAGTTGTGTGATCTAATATGTCCTCCGGGTATTGTGTGAAAAAGTCACATTGATCGAATGTTATAGTATAGCCGAGTAATGAGGGAAAGCGCAACATTATATTAGCTCACTCATTGCACTGACTTTGTACACAGTCGTGACTATCCAGTGGATAGGTAAACGTTAAACATTGGAATACTTCAATCGTTAATATCTTTCTAACGAAATTGATATTAGAATAACCGAAATTTACGCTTCCTCTCTTATTGGTTATACGAATACAACAAGGTATGAGAGAACCACTAGATAATAATAATTATTATTATTATTATTTTTTATTTATTTATTTATTTTTTTTTTTGGGGGGGGGGATATGGGCAATGTAACTAGATCCCATCAAGTGCATATGTATTGTTTGAAAGATGTTCCAGACAGTATGGCTTAAATCTGCTTGGGCCATCATGATGAACTTCATTAAATCCCTGGAAGTTAATTAGATTAGCGTGCCTTTGTATTTAAAAAAAAAAGAAGCTTATTCCGCACTCACTCACAAATTAGTAGCGTGAATAGAAGAAGATCTTATAAATCCCTTAATAACGGATAGCCGGATAATCGGCACTACTATTGTAGGCCTATACTTTCACTGGACAAGAAGATTTATCAGTATAATCCAGTGAGGAATATCGTCTATGGGTAAATTACCTATAATAGGGTACCTACAGTATAGGGCAGATTGAAGGTATGCTTTATCAATGGCCTTTTCATGGTCCGGGGCTGAGAGGTTTAAAGTTCATGGTAGAGAAAGGGGAAGGAAACGTTTCAATAAACATGATAAAGAAGGGAGGTCCAAGGTATTGAATTGATACTCTCTCCATAATTATATAGTCAATCCAACTCTTCCACCATAATTATATAGTCAATCCAACTCTTCCACCATCAGTCTTATAATCAATTATAATACAACGCATAAACCAGACGGGTCTTTTTTTTATCATTGCATTAACGGATGTATTTAATTGCGGTCACCGTCATAAGAGGGTTAACCCATAGACAATGTGAACATGTTTCACTGTGTATACACTACAGTGTCCACTTTGGTTTTTCAATATGTAGGAGCAAAACGGTTAAATGTAACACAGGGTCGGAACAATAAGGATCTCCGAGTCAAGTGCATGATGGTAATCGTATTAGCATTCATCTTGCAGTATTGTGGGCAACAGGTTATGTCCTTACATTACGACGGGCGCCAATCTCGTTAAAGGAAGCTAGGGTGGTTTGTGAAAATAATAGTCATGATTAGGTATAATTATATGCTTTGTATAGCATGTCTCGGTCTAGGAAGACGAACATTTATCCTTGTTCAGTATGTGCACATTTACAAAAAAAATGCTGTTTGTTCTCCATAATTCAGCGTATAAGGAATTTGGAGAGAAGAGGGTGAAAATGGAATATTTATCCTTGATAAGATTCATCTGATTGTGAAATTGTTACTTCATAAAATGTTATTTTCACACATCAATCAACTTACTTGTTTTAGCTTGACGTTTCGAACATCGCCGATTAATATGTATCCTTGTTCATTATCTGCACATTTCTGTAAACATGTGTGGAACAATAGTTCAATGGTCAGTTTAAGACATTTGGACAACGACAAAGTGAAAATGAAATATTTCAAATTCATTTTATTTCCACAACTTGAATTAAACATACAAATAGAAAGTATACATGGTAAAACAATGCATAGCAATAATATTGATTCTTGTTCTTTATGTGCAAGTATGACGTGTGATAACAAGTACATGTAGTTCAACATTCAGCGTGAGACATTATTTTGGAGAACAACAAATTGAACATGAAATATCTATCCTTGTTCATTATGTGAACATTTTCTTTAAGTACGTGTGTAACAAATATAATATGTAGTTAAACATTCAGGGTAAGAAATTTGGAGAACAACAAAGTGAACATGAAATATTTATCGCGGTTCATTACATTTGCACATTTTCTTCAAAGTTGATGAGTGTAAGCAGGTAGTTCAATAATCAGCGTAAGGAATTTTGAGAACACAAATAAGGAAAATTGAACATTCGTTTATTATAATATATATACACATATTTTCTCCAAATATAATAGGTGCAACAGATAGTTCGATATTCAGGGTTAATGAGTTCGAAGGGAAAGGCAAAACAGATAAATAAAAAAGATACTTGGACGTTTTAATAGAAGCTAATTAATATAACACTATAAATTAAAACAACAATATCCTTGACCATAAAATATTACGACATACTTATTTAGTTTCAGGATATGTTATTAATAGAGAGTACAGTCAACCCGAATTATTAAGGAAATGAGACACATGACATAATTGACATAAAAATCAAGGATGAGAATACTGATCGATTATGAGCATTTATATATATATTGGAAAATATATCTGCAAGTGGTATACGTTTTATTATGGTATACAATCATGATGTGAATGTTAGTTTACAAATCATACACAACCATGCATAATAAGTGATAATCACCATCGAGGGATAATCCCATAATAATTCCTTGTTTCAAAAACATATAAATTATATTTATTTATAAAATGTGTCTTTAATTGAAGGTTTAACAATCGTATCGTTGAAAGTGCATTTGTGATGGCTTGAAATGAAAAGATAATCGTTGATAAAAAAAAACTAGCACTCCTGACAATAAGGTACTTTTGTTTGCAATAATACTCGCAAGTCATTTTTCTTTATTTGTCATGAAATAAATAAAAACAATGGAATGTTCTCTTTCCAAACTTATACAATGGTGAATGAAGGCTCGTACGTTGTTTCTGCTCACGCAAAGTTCAATTTACATTTCATTATTTTCATGCATCACTTGATTTCAATTTCAATTTTAATTTTGAATGTAATTTTCATTGTCACTTTTCAAACCAATTTTTTGTTTTGTTTTCTTCAAATTTAATTTTAATTTTGAATTTTATTCTAAATAAAATTTCATTTATTTTCAATTTTCGATTCAATTCTATTTGTCTTTCTTTTATATTTTCCACAGCCGTCCAGCACGAACGCGGCCCGCGCAATTCGACCATCAAGAAGCAAATGGCCCTTTACCTCAAGGAGTCTGCCGCCGCGGCAGCTGCAGCAGCGGCCGGTGACTTCCCACATACGGCGCTCCTCCCCGGTGGCTATCTGCCCGGCCCCGCTCTGTTCCATCCGCTGCTCAGCGTGGAGCCCTACCCTAGTATCATCGTCAGCTCGGCCGATTACGCCCCGTTCCCGCCCCAAGCCTTGCCATGCTATCCGACCCCAAAGGTAACAAACTTGTGTCTTTGGTTTTTTTTCTCTGAAAATTCAATTTTACATGTTAAAAAGCATTTATTCGATTGTCTAGTATTTTCCATGACATATTGTGAGAATTATCCCTTTCATATAAACTATGTCCCCATTTTCCTTTATTTGTTTCGACCTTTTTTTTCTTAAAAACATAATATCAATAACGAAATCACTGCTTCATCGGTCCTTTGATTATGTTTTAAACGTGTTTTAGTGATGATAATAAATATTATACTGAATAAATATTTTAGACTGTTAATTATTGGATACTCTTTCTATGGACATCATAAAACATTGCTATTGCACATTAATTTTATTTGCATGCATTTATTGGCCCAAAGTCATAATTATGGAATCGTCTCTTTTCTCAAATTAACAGTACCAGTACCCGCACGAACCAGCGTCACCCACGCCCTCTTACGGTCACCTAGGGACAGTGGAGGCAGTATGTGAAACTGCGGCCCGACTCCTCTTTATGAGCATCAAATGGGTGAAGAACGTTCCCGCCTTCGTCAGCCTTCCATACTCAGACCAAGTAAGCTGCTAAAATAATTGTATAATTAAATTGATATATATAATATTCATATATTACATTCTTTATCATAAAGTTGCGGGAAATAGTAAATAAATTATGTTTATTAAAGGGGTAGTACAGTTTTGGTAAGGCTGAGCTTTAGTAACCAAAACCTGCACAATAACATAACAAACTAATATTTATAACCCCACCATGCTCGAAAGGTATACAAAAATTCAAAAAGTAATAAGCCTGTTATCATTCAAAAAGCGCCATTAAAACACAAGAGGGCGCTCTCTAATAAGGCATTGGTTTCATCCATTTTTCATACAAAATTATGCATGTGATGTTTTGTTGAAATAATGATTAAATAGAGAGATCATCAACAACTATTTAACAATCGCTTTTGACAATTATTTTTGAAAAAGTGTAAGCATTTTTTAAATTTTTTCAAAAAATCATCGGATATATTTATTGATATTTCAGCCATTTTTGAACCGATTTTGACCACATAAAGTTTATTCTGCCATTAAAAGTGCATGTTCTTTCAAATTCGACACTCAGTTTTTCATTACCTCACGAAAAAATTGTGTTGTGCAGCGCCCTCTCTACCAAAACTGAACTACCCCTTTAAGCATGTATTGAGCATCAAATGGGTGAATAACGTTCCCGCCTCCGTTAGCCTCCCATACTCGGACCAAGTTAGCTGGCTAACTGGGAATCATTGTATTATCAGAAAGACATGTTTTCATTTAACACCCATCAAGTTGTCAAAAATAAGAAAGTTACATGTTTGTGACAATATACGGAGAAAAAAACTATTGTAAATGTGTGTAATACAGTCAAATATCACTGCCTAAAGGATGTAAATCATGTACTCTTTAAAGTTCACTGAAAATGAGTAAAAAGAGGGCTTGATAATTATTCAACATAATAATTTCTTGTCATTCGTTACTTCGATCATTGAATTATTTGTTATACAACTTACAATTTAAAAAGTAATTTATTCGTCATGAACTAATTGGGAAAATATTTAGTAATGGTATATATAAAGGGGATAATCAAACATCGATTCGGTTTTCCTGTAATAAAGAAAGTATAATCATTAATTTCGCTGTACCTCTTTGTTATAGCTCACGCTATTAGAAGAAGGGTGGAGAGAACTGTTCATTATTGGAGCAGCGCAATGGCAGATGCCAATGGATGGACCATCTCTAATGGCATCGGCAGGTAAGCAAATCTGATAATTTAATCTCAGTTGTAGTTGTACATTGGTATAGATTATTTTGGTTTTATTGTCAATCACTGAATATTGTAAGGTTTACTTGCAGAATCATTGGAATGTGTTATGTTTACAGTAATACACCCTCCCCAAAATCGAGACTTAAAACATAAAAGAAGAGACAAATATTACATATTTTCTTTACAAAAAGATGAGAAAAAATTATACACCTCCTAATATAGTTGAACCTCTACTTTCTGATAAAAAAATAATTTACCTTTTTGTACCAAATGTGATTACAATTTTAAATGTTGCACTGTAATATTTTTATATATTTTTACCCCAAAATAATTCTCCATATAATATTTACAAGGTCTACTTGCATTTTCATACAACAGAAGTAATGATTAAGTACGATGCTAAATTTGCAAATATTTTGTATTTTGTCCAACCCCAGGTATGAAGCCCGATACGACTCCCTCGGAGAAATTAGCAGCTATATCCAGCGAGCTGAGGGTACTGCAAGAATTGATCGCTAAGTTCAGGCAGCTCAATGTGGACTCCACGGAGTACGCATGTCTCAAGGGAATCGTCATCTTCAAAACAGGTGAGTCTTCTTTTAAATTAACCTTTTTACTGCCGATTTGTACAAATTTGCAACATTACATTACTGTAGTATCGAATGGCAAGATTGTAACGATCTCTTTCTTCAGGCAAATGCGGTATGCAATATTTTCCGGATAATTTTGTGAGCCTCTACCAAATGAATGTTCTCATAAATTTGTTTTGTTAGCTCGAGGGAAAATGACAATTTCGCGAGTTAGAAGCTATATAATAATTGTGTGATAAGTGGAACCAATATAATAGTCAGGTACTATATGATATGAATATAGTCGGATTAGAAACGTCACAATTATTACAATTCGATATCCCATAATGTGGTGGCAGTTTCAAACACTAACCTATCCCACATGTACAGTATAAATTATGTATAATTTTGAAACATGTTAAAGTAGTCAATCAACCTGTTACGTATCGTAACTATGCTCATGATTACGGTATAGTCATGTGTAAATACCTTTCAAAGTCCAAATAATAATATATATGTATTGTCAATAATGCAATATTTCCCTTTTATCATGCATTATATTCCAGTCAAAATTGAACTATCCCTTAAACAATTTTTTTTTGTTACATTTATCTCATCATTTTTCAGACATCAACGGCATCAAGGAGATCCCGTCCGTGGTCTCGCTGCAGGACCAGTCACAGCTGGCCCTGAGCAAGTACATCGGGGTTCGAAACCCGTCTCAGCCATACCGATTCGGCAAGCTTCTCCTCCTCCTACCCAGCGTCAGGGCCATCAGACCAACCACCCTGGAACAGATCTTCTTCCGCAAGGCCGTGGGGTCGACACCCTTCCACACCCTCCTCACCGACCTCTACAAGAACGAGAACTTTTGAGAGGATACTCGAGAATTAAAGCAAAACTTTGGGGAAGTTCTAAGTTCCACTCTGGAACAGATCTTCTTTAGGAAGGTCGTCGGGTCGACACCCTTCCACATCTTCCTCACCGACCTCATACTAGGACGAGAACTTTTGAGAGGGTCCTCGAGAATTACAGACAAGCAAACAAACTTTGGGGAAGTTCTAAGTTCCACTCTGGAACAGATCTTCTTTAGGAAGGCCGTGCATGGGGTCGACATCCTTCCACACCCTCCTCACCGACCTCTACAAGAACGAGAACTTTTGAGAGGATCTTCGAGAATTCAAAACAAAACTTTGGGGAACAGATCTTCTTTAGGAAGGCCGTGGGGTCGACACGTACCCTTCCATACCCTCCTCACCGACCTCTATACAAGAACAAGAACTTTTGAGAGAATCTTCAAGAATTTAAAACAAAACCTTGGGAAGTTCTAAGTTCCACTCTGGAACAGAATGATCTTCTTTAGGAAGGCCATGGGGTCGACACCTTCCACACCCTCCTCACCGACCTCTACAAGAACGAAAACTTTTGAGAGGATCCTCAAGAATTACAGACAAACAAACAAACTTTGGGGAGGTTCTAAGTTCCACTCTGGAACAGATCTTCTTTAGGAAGGCCGTGGGGTCAACACCCTTCCACACCCTCCTCACCGACCTCTACAAGAACGCGAACTTTTGAGAGGGTTCTCGAGAATTACAGACAAAACAAACAAACTTTGGGGAAGTTCTAAGTTCAACTCTGGAATAGATCTTCTTTAGGAAGGCCGTGAACCACTTTTGAGATGCCGCATAACAGGACCAAGAACTTACTCCCTCAACGAGAACTTTCACTTTTGGGAAGCTGTGTACAAGATGGAGGTGAAAAGTCTGTAACGTTTCAATAAGTTGCATGCTCTTCAAAATGAAAGAAATACACACTTTTCAAAGACTCTTCAAGAGCGACGTTTTTTTTTTTGTGTTAATTTTTTAGAAATCTCTCGGCAAGAATAACCACTTTTGAGAAGTTTTCCTTGAGAACATCAAACCGTTGGCATGTACCTATGGGAGGTATTCTTCATATTAAATATACACTCTTCAAGAACTAAATATATTTCATCGTTATACGTACTATTTTAGAGATTGATCAAATGTGTTTATTTCAATCACTTGAGTAATAATGATAATGATATTAATACTGAGGATTTATAAAGCGTAACAATTCATCGAAATCTCGACGAGGAGGGCGCTTTGAATGAAATAGATAACATTACTTTTTTAATCACGTATTTCATGCATTTCATGTATGGAAACAATTGAAGAAACTAATTGGCTGTTCTATAAAGCAACAAAGAAAGAGGCAGTCTAAATTTGAAGCACATGGGTGCAAAATGTGTATAATTAACTGTTTGATATTGCTTTGAATATTGTTTTATATTCGTAATGCAGTAAATTGGTAAAATAATGTAATAATAAGCACGTCTGCTGTTAATGTATAACATTACATTTAAGACATTTTATTCGCTGTTTAATTTCGATTTATCACAAAATATGCAGAACATAATAAAGGTTGCACGTTGAACTCTTTCATCCGATGCATGTCTTCAATTAAACAAAAAAACATTCCCAATAATGTTATTATAGATCCAACGATGTTCAAATTGAGCAAGTTCTCCTCAGTAAGAAAGTATTTAGTTCGATATTAATTTTTTTTTTTTTTATTAAGATTGAATGATAATAACCAAAGTGAACTCATCATAATCTTTATCGCTATACCAACTAAACAAACTGATATTTAACAACTTTTCACTCATATACATTTCAGCAATGTCCTGATTAACTGATAGTTTTGATTACAATATAATTATAATTATAGAGAGAATGTAGATCTTTCTAATACCACAACAAGTATTATTGTGCCTTCTGGTCATGTGATTGGTGTACTTTAATTTATGAGAATATTTCTGAACATGTTCTCACATTATTTTGGAATGTTCTTTATTTACCACGTTAAATGGAGAACCGACAAAATGTATGATTAAAGGGGAACCGAACGCTGGAATTTTCGCCAGCTATTACTGATAAGTGCATAATTCCTGTCACTTCTAGGCCCCGTTGCAGAAAGAGATACAATCGATTGTAAGTTGCAATTAATCGTAAGTCAGATCACGTGTTCTAGATGCGCAAATCTGATTGGTTGAAACGCGTACATTTTCTGACTTACGATCAATCGTAACTTACAATCGATTGTATCTCTTTCTGCAACGGGGCCCAGGTCATATATTTCCTCTTGGGTATCACTTATATTGGAAATAATCAATGTTTTTTTTAAAACACTATATAGTCTGCTTTGACTGAACACTGGAGGCTGACATGTTTTCTAACTGTATATATGAAACGTCATCTGACCTTGTTCTAACAAAAGCGGGTTATGTTATCATTGACGTAGCTGCAGATTCAACAACAGCGGTTACATAACCCGCTTCTGTTAGTGCACGCTCAAATAACGTTTCATATGGAACAGTTGAAAAACATGGCAGCCTCCAGTGGTCTGTCAAAACAGATTATAAAGTGGTTATACAAATATGGATTATTTCCATTATTAGTGATACCCATGAGGAAAATTTATAGGACTAGAAGTGACATGAATTATTAACTTATCAGTAACAGTATGCACAGTTTCCAGCGTTCATTCCCCTTTAAGGGTAGAATATACAAACATTTTAGTGTCGTTTTTATATGTATGACTATGGGCTATGATGTGCCTTGATAGAAAACCATGCTTCCTAAATTATTTTTCCTTGACGAAATGCAATATATCAAAATAATGCATGTTTTACGGATGTAGTGGTTGAGAGTTAAAGCAATATGAACCTCGTCCATCCTATGGGTCGATGCTATTTGTGTTTTTGTATATAACTAATAATGTCAATGAAAAGTGAACCTAAATATATTCACGAAATTTATCATGGTTCTCGTTGTGTAAATTTATATTACAATGTTTGAAACAATCATTGCTGTTTGCATGTACATGTAAAAGTCTTGAGACGAGAATAATCACAATCATTCCAAATTGATTCTTATTTCCTTACTTCCATTGTCTTCATATTTTGTTCCTCATATTGTGCACATGTTAGCTTCCGTATATATATTATATTTTTTGTATGTGTCATCATGATCATTGTGTGACTTGTTCTGCCGATTTGCAGACATAATAAAAACCGAGTCAAACTGAAAAAATAGAAAATCGACTGTATAACTGAGCATATTATTTCAATTTACTTACTTACTTACTTACTTTATACTGCCCATTATGCCTCCTGGCACATAGGGCAGCAACAAAAGTCTTCCACTCCTTCCGATCCTGGGCCAGTCTCTGGATGGTTCCCCATGTGTGGTTCAGGTCTTTTATCTCCCCTTCCACAGTTCTTCGCCAAGTGTTTTTAGGACGTCCCCTCTTTCTTTTCCCTTCTGGTGTCCAGTGGAGGGCTGTTTGTGTGATGGCATCTTTGTTCTTTCTCATCACATGTCCGATCCATCTTCACCTTCTTCTCATGATGATGTTCTCCATATTATTTCAATTTGAGGTGTAAATAAGGAAACCAAAACCAATGGGAGAGCATGCATTGGACGAATAATGGGTATGTTTGAAATATTGTTTGTGAATGTGTGTGTGTATTCGTGTGTGTCTGTGTGGGTTTGTAATTGTGTGTGTGTTTGTGTGTGTGTATATATGCGTGTGTGTGCATGTCCGTGTGTGTGTATGTGTGGCTGTGGGAATGTGTGTGCGCGCGCGTGTGTTTGTGTGTGTGTATGTGCGTATGTGTGCATAACAAGCAAAATCTGAAGTTGACCAACAAATTAAAGGGATAGTTTCGTTTTGGTAAGACTGAACTCTAGCAACCAAAACCTGCACAATAACATTACAAGCATTGACAAGCAAATAGTTCTGACTCCACCATGCTCGGATGGTATAACAAATTGCAAACGACTAAGAAAAAAAGCCTGTTATCATTCAACAAGACCCGTTAAAACACAATAGGCGCTCCCTAAACATGTATTGGTTTTAACCATTTGTCATACAAAATTGTGCATGTGATGTTTTGTTAAAATAATAATCAAATAGAGAGACCATCAACAACATACTTAAAAACCTCATTTGAAATATATAACCATTCCTGATGCAAAATCGCTATTCCCGACATACATAATTGTGCATTAGGCAATAATGGCATTGCAACACTTTTCCCAATAATGCTGAAGAGTGAAATCTTTTGTCCACATATAATATAATATAATAAATATAAAGGTAGCAAAATCATTAGCATATTATCGGGCTACTTAAAGGGACAGTTTCCCAACCATGTATTTACTTTTGATTAAGTTCCCTACAGATTAAAACCGAATTTCATGTAAATACGACCAATATTGACCCTTCGGGCAAGGACGGAGCATCATTCAAAGACACTCGCTGTACTGGCGAATCCCATTCATTGCATACAGCATGGAGGCTGCCATTGATGTTTATGTAGCTCGGATTTAGAATTGTTCGCTAAAAAATGTGACGTCAAACGCGAACTACTCTTTTGTGTTTGTGCACAATCCCTGCGAGCTGCGAGAGCTAACAAAAAGAGCCCGAGCTTGTTAGTTCGGGTACGACGTAGGATTTTAGGGCGAACAATTACAAATCCGGGTTTTAATGGCAGCCTTCATGCTGTACACGATGAATGGGGTTAGCCCATAGAGTATACAACTAACGAATGGGCTTCTTGTGATAGTCAAATCTATTACCGAGGTGGGCTCAAAATGATTATTACCCGAAGCGTAGCTGAGGGTAATAGTCATTTTGAGCCCACCGAGGTAATAGATTGCCTATCACAATCAAGCACATTCGTTAGTTGTTTTATATCACTCATCAATATCAGTGATTGTGTTCAGCTTATAGCAAAATAAGTGAAAATCTCTTGAATATTTCATAAAATCGCTTGTAAATTTTGATATAAAAATCAATCGACATTAATGAAGCCAGATGAGCCTCCAGAACCTGGGCGCATCTAATACGCTTAAAGTCATTGTTATTTTGCGCATACAATCACAAAGACGCAAAACCGAGTGCGCACCAACGCGCTGGCAGTTGCGCACAACGCAATGAATGCGTGCTAACGCTCCCACGGATGTGCTTATTGGCTGTCTTGGCGTTCTTCTTCCTAGGGTGTTAGTTTTTACCAGCAATGGCAATCACGTGACTAGAACGTGTGCGCCATAGAGCACTGCACAAATTTGATCGCGTGTGCATTTTGCTTAAACACATGATCTATGGGACGAACGCGTAACGAACTTTTAGTGTTAATTTTTTGCTAACAGCCCGGTCAAGTGATTGCGCGGGGATTGCGCGTGTTGTCCAAAACTATCATTTGTCAAATACAATGGTAAAACGATCTTATGAGGGATATAATAACTATTAGCCCATACAGTGATTGACTTTGAATGATGCCCCTCCTTTGCTCAGAGGGAAAACGTTGGAAATAATGTTTTAATGTGTAGAGAATGTAATCAAAAGTAAATTGTAGGTGGGGAAACTTCTCGAAAATTAGTTCATATCGCAAAATAAGTTGTTCCCAAACTTAGTACAAGAGGGCGCTAGTATACAACTAACGAATGGGCTTCTTGTGATAGTCAAATCTATTACCGAGGTGGGCTCAAAATGATTATTACCCGAAGCGTAGCTGAGGGTAATAGTCATTTTGAGCCCACCGAGGTAATAGATTGCCTATCACAATCAAGCACATTCGTTAGTTGTTTTATATCACTCATCAATATCAGTGATTGTGTTCAGCTTATAGCAAAATAAGTGAAAATCTCTTGAATATTTCATAAAATCGCTTGTAAATTTTGATATAAAAATCAATCGACATTAATGAAGCCAGATGAGCCTCCAGAACCTGGGCGCATTTAATACGCTTAAAGTCATTGTTATTTTGCGCATACAATCACAAAGACGCAAAAGTGAGTGCGCACCAACGCGCTGGCAGTTGCGCACATACGCGATGAATGCGTGCTAGCGCTCCCACGGATGTGCTTATTGGCTGTCTTGGCGTTCTTCTTCCTAGGGTGTTAGTTTTTACCAACAAGGGCAATCACGTGACTAGAACGTGTGCGCCATAGAGTACTGCACAAATTTGATCGCGTGTGCATTTTGCTTAAACACATGATCTATGGGACGAACGCGTAACGAACTTTTAGTGTTAATTTTTTGCTAACAGCCCGGTCACGTGATTGCGCGGGGATTGCGCGTGTTGTCCAAAACTATCATTTGTCAAATACAATGGTAAAACCAACGAACGTTGAGGGCGTATAACACTTGCGTGTTGCCTCGAGGAAGGTCAACTCGAATTATTTTTTGTGACCACTTGAAGGGCGCCCCAGTTGACAGTAACGTTTTTCCGTAGATTGTAGATTTGATACACCAACCAGAAGTCCGATTTTGTACAGATTGACACTGAACATATAATTTTTTCTGGACATTTCATCAGATATGTGAAATGTAACCAAAATTGGTCATTCAAATTAATTTTTTAATAAAAGAAGTTACACCGGCATTCCTAAGTTATTACACATATTTGGCATTTCAACTGTGTGTACAAATCACAATAGTGACTGAGCCTTTTAAAATAGCAGACGACAACGTACAGCTGTTGAACGGCGGAATCCAACTTTCACAAAATAGTAAGTCGATTTTATTTTAAAATGCTGAAATACCCTTTTTTTATAGATTGTGTCTACTTGTCATCATGTCGACAATTTGATTGAAATAATATCTGAAACTAGTTTGTGAGTTCATTTTCGTTAGGCCTAATTTGAAAGAAATATTTGGAAGTGGAACTGGTCTGAGCCTGGGCGGGGGCGCGGCTGGAATAGATCGACAAATCTTTTGTTTTTGTGGCATCTTTTAACATTTAATTTCAGTCTCTTACTGTCGGCCATTCTATTACTAAAATAACCAGTAAAATAGGCAATGAAAACGATTTATTTTGTCGATCGATCTAACTCTAAGACTGAATGATGGATGGCAACACAGACATGCAAGTGCTGAACTTCTAATGTAAAAGTAAAAGTCGGTAACTTCACCGGCTTTGCCTTTGCCGGTGCCGGTGGGCTAGAACTAGAAGTGAGCCACGCGCCCACGCCGGTCTTGCGGGCAGGCGAAGCCAGGCTAAGGTGTCCCTCTCTCATACTCGGCTTCTTTGGCCGTCTCGACAATCTGGACAATATACTCGGCCTTAAAACGATGGTTTGCCATCTACCTTAGATAATCCAATAACCGGCAATGTTTAATCACATTAGATTTAGAGAGATCAGTTGACTTGTCCTAGCATCTTTCAATGATTTATTAATCATTGATTGATTTATATTGCGGTCCCGACTCCTGCCTGGCCCTGGTTAATAATAATTTATTTAAATTTAGATTAAAAACAAGAAAGATTCCGAGAGTGAGAGACTGACCCTAGGCCTGGCTTGTTGTTTTCTTCCAGCCACTGCACTGACATTCAATTTGTCCTGCAAACACATGCCAGCCCCAGACTGGAAAGCATTAATTCACATTTTTATCTGATGATTTTGTTCAACCCCTTACTCTGATTGCACGTTTAGGATGTATCGTTTGTAGCCCATTCTAAATCATTGATGACAATACAAAATGATGGACCAAGAAATGTCTATTAAAGTAATAAAAAAACTTCTTTTCAAGGATTTTTTTTTTTACGTTTACTTAACTGGCTCTTGACTGAAAAGTAAATGTAGTTACCTAATCATCAGTTTAAACCCTAAACTTTAAAGTCAATCAATCAATTTTTCATTTTTTAACTGAGACTTTACAGGAGCTCGTTTGTCATTTCACTGTTTTCAGGAGCTAATTTCTAATTTGCACTCTCTGAACAGATGTATTTTTAAAACTATTTTGGTCTAGTATTTTCATTCCACATCAAGAACATGTTAGTGAAATTAAGTGAATATTTTTTCTTATGAATGTTATATTTTTTTCATCTCATAGCAATATTTTGAGGATGTGGTTCAACAAGGACTGGCGACTGGTGATAGGCTGGTGTTACAGTGGTACTTCAGGATTACTTATCTGCCGGTTCTTTACTCGCTATGCACAGCTAGTCAGCTATCCACAGGCACAGGTATTCTTTCTAATATAATTTAATCATCCCACTTATTTTTTGTGCAGGATTCTTTTTTCTTCATAGGTTAGCTTTTTCCCCGTTATTTATAATTAAGTATTAATTTGGATAAGAGGAAAAATTAAGGCCATTCTAGTTTTTCTTTTCATATTTTGAATTCATTATTTATTGGTATTATACATCCTAACTATCTCGGAAATCAACTTCTCAGTGAATTTATTTATTGGTTTGTGGCAATGAATGATTAAACTTTAAGCTATATAAATAATTCAAGCAAATTTCTTCATTGTGTTCAATATCATTTGTCACCTTCTTATTCAATTTATTTGCATGTTTTGGTAATTTTTGTTGATAACTTTTATTAGTCTACATGCTTTTTGAGGTCAAGACAATTTATTTTAAAGTTTATAATGTTTATAAAGTTTTATTAATATTAACTCATTCATGACATACTCCACTCTGTTTTCCATGGACTCGAGAATATGTTATACCAAAATCAATAAATGGGCTGAAAGTGCAATTGCTATCTATAGTCACCTTCTTATTCTTTCTCTGTGTGTGTTTGCATTCTTTAATTACAGATCTTCGGACTATAGGAGCATGACAGATCACCATGGATGTTACTTGGTAGTGTTCACAAGCAATGGACAAGCCATGCTATATCAGGTACCTCGTTATATAATGAAGTTTGGTATAAAAAGGTTCCACTGTAACAAAATTAGGCATTCCTAATTCTTTTAAATCCAAACATATGGGAACTGATCAGAAATAAATTAATTTAATGAAAGTGAGCAAAGAAAATAGGCTTATGATTCTACCTAAGACCTGTCAATTGCTTTACTGTGTTCTAACCCGCACTGAGCTAGAATGCATCTCATAGTGGTACTTTCCTGAACCCGTCTAGTATGTGCATTGAGGAAGAATCTTTGAAGGAGTGCCATGTAGCTCAGAGGTTAGAGACTTATAGAGCATGACCTTGCAAAAGTTGACGTCTCTAGTCATTTTAGTTGGTGAAATCATTTGCAGTGATACAGAATTAAAATGATGCAAGAAAAATGATATTTCCATAATCTAATTGTCTAACCCTCAGGCTCATTTCTTTTCTATTCTGAATCTATATTATAGATTTCCATTTTCCTCATGGTCAAGTTAAAAGAAAAATGATAAAATCGCCCCATAACAAAATTGATTGAATCACTTTCATTGTAGGCAAACCTGAATAGATGTAATATTTTGTTTGTGAAAACTGATCATTATTATAGTGGAACCTCTTTATAAGGAGACCTGTTATCACATAAGTTACCCGATAATGATATAGTGAGGTAATTGCTTTAAACCCAAGGCTATCTGAGAACCATCATGCTCGTTATAACAAGGTTTCACTTTACAGATTGGTAAAAGATCTTAGTTAGACTGATGAAATGGCTGTTACAACCTTTTGTTATTTCAAGATCTGAATTTTAAAAATGTTCCCAGGTATTTTCTGGAGTATATTATTAGGGTCTTTTTCTTCCGTTTTGGTACAGTCCACCAGCGCAGTGTATTTTCGTAGGAAAACCCAGACTAGTTGCAGTCTAGACAATTCTAGATTTGCCTAACTGAATGTAGGTCAAACAGTGACCTGTTGTTGTACTTGTAAACAACATAAATTATGTAGACTGCAATTGCATTGTACATGTGATGTGCATGGGGTGCATGCATAGCTTTAGGCATGCACTTTGTGTATACAACCAGAGTGTATATAACCAGTGTGTACATACAAGCTGATTTTCATATACTCTCCCAATGAGTTCAATAAACGATGCATGAAAGAATGCATTCTTAACTGAAACGAATGGTGCGATGTGTAATTATTGGTGGTTTAGACGACCAGCCTTCAATTTACCCCAACATGCATGCAGAGATTACATTTCCAAGCCCCTTCTCAGGCTAGCTTTAAAAACATTTTTTTCCTTCATATTATAATTATCTCTCAAGTCTCAACCATTTGCTTTGTCTTTCAAAAAGAGGACATCATGTTTAAATCTATTCAACTCTCACTCATTCATTTGATTTACAGTCGAATTATAATGTATTGCAAACTTGGTCTCATACGTGTGGTTTACGGGTACACCATGTGAGATGGGTGGATTGGTAAGCCCTGAAAAGGACTATGGTAGTCCTAGAAAGGACTGTTGGTGTAGTTCTGAAAAAGAACTGTTTGTATGGAAGATACTTACAAGCAACATTTAAACTTGGTCTCGGTGTGTAGATAAATAGAGTCATGCAAAAGCCACATTTTTATCAATGAATGGTTTACTTGCATTTTTTGCTTGCATCCATCTACAACTTTCAATATTGCAAACAAAATAATCTATGAAATATCATAATTCAAGAACAAATCTTATTACTTTGGTATCTAATGTTTATTTATTATTTTTAAATTGAAGCTAAATGAGAGATATTTGTTCTTTTGTTGGCACACTGATTGTGGTGATAATGGTTAGTGGATGATGTTGAGTGTCATGGTGGAATTCCTGATTGAAGAGCTCCTCTTAACTAACAGGGTGTATGAAGTGTGGCATGATAGTCTTATATTTTCCCCTTCAGGTCAGGATATTTTTGTCAAATCATTGCAAAACATGTATGTTTTACTATTTTGACCCCCTCCTGTTAAATGATTAGTTGAAAGGTGGCT
The DNA here is from genome assembly GCA_037951105.1 of Echinarachnius parma. Taxonomy (NCBI): domain Eukaryota; kingdom Metazoa; phylum Echinodermata; class Echinoidea; order Clypeasteroida; family Echinarachniidae; genus Echinarachnius; species Echinarachnius parma. The sequence goes on along the minus strand of JBAMJV010005078.1, from coordinate 30,180 downwards.
ATGATTGATGGTGATTAAAGAAATTGATGTAAATTATTTTGTTTTGATAAATGGTGCATAGTCTTCAAGCCTGAAGCTGCACTTTATTGGAAGAGGAATAAGACATCGACATCTATTCACTGGAATATTAAAGGCTTGATTCTGGACCACCCCCATCCTTTACCCAAATGAGAAACAAAATGGAAGTATTATGGCAGTTTCCTTTTACGCTGCCTAGCTTCCTTTTTTTGTTGTTGAGTTCCTGGAGTAAAGATTTACAAAATAATTCTATCTATTTTAGGCATAATTAAACCCCCTTTACATCTACAATGCAATCATGACCACATATTCAATGAAAGATAATAAAGGGGATCAAATAAGTAAGCCTACACTCCTAAAGTAAAGAATGGACACCATGTTTATTTTGGCTAATTTCTCCCCACTCATGATCATACTGGTTGATGCAGGCAACTATGTACATGCCTTTGGGGTTGGATAGTCTTATACCCCCCCCCCCCCCTAAAAAAAAAAATGCAATTTGCACATGATTTGAATTGACTTTTCTTTTTGTTTTGCAAACCAGATATAATTTAAATGTAATTAAACCTGGTCAAACGTACTATTACCCCAAATAAGGGCTTAAGGCTAAGACCTATCTAAATAGGGCCTACGACGTCTAAGCTAGACATTTCTTTTTTTAACTTGAGTCTTGACTCAACAAAAACAGGTATCAAATTCAAGCGAGTAAAAATGTCCAATAGTCAATACAAGACTCAAAGATTGAGGTGAAATCTCCAAGAACAAGACTAAGTTACATGATTTGGGTTGGAATTGATAAACTGGATCTCCTTCAATAATGATACAAAGTAGGCCATACAATAAGGTAAAAATAAAACCACCGCTTTCGTATAAAGACCGAGACGCGGGACCGAGACTGACTGCATGAAGATGAGCTAGCGTCGAGTCCAGTATAGGTCGAGTCAGAGCCGGAGCAGAAGCCCGGTGAATGAGCGGCAGACTAGCCTCGCCTGCCGCCGACCCGACGGGCGTAGCTCATTCTCAGACACCGTATCGCGAAGTCACTTGCCGGTCACTATCGTACGTATACAATGTCAATGCCAATGGGCAAGAGTAAGTCGAAAATTTGTTTTAAATAAAGCACATTAATGTGCTTAATCGGCAGAGTCGCCACAGAGTCTAGTTCTAGTTTAAATGATGTTATACGCTAACGTCAGTTAATTATCCTAAGTCTAAGACAGGAATAAATAGCATACAAATACAATTCCGGCATTTTGAAGAATGCTCGTTTTTGTCGTCTGCTTAATATCTCGATACGTCATCCTCACTCACAAACGGTTTTTGTACACACAGTTTTGCCGACAAAAATTGTTATTATCATGAAAATGCCGATGCGGTTTATTTTAATAAGACTATGATTGGAATGAGCGATTTTGTAAAAAATTCCCATATTCATGAAATGTCAAACAAAATTATATATTTAGTGTCAATCTGTACAAAATCGGACTTCTGGTCTATTTATCAAATCTACAATCTACCGAAAAACGTTACTGTCAACTGGGGCGCCCTTCGAAATGGTCACAAAAAATAATTCGCGATTTCTCATAGACTGCGTGTATAACAATATACGAGTTGACCTTCCTGAAGGCAACACGGTCTCAGGCCCCCCCAACTCAAAATGGAAGTTGGCCAAATTTGTAATGAAGAGAACCACCGATTGTTATGTTAATTCGACTGGCTGCCATGGTAATATTAGCGTAAATTCATTCATAATAATGCGCGGGCGCGAACTTCACAATTATCACGCACGAATTTATGGTATGCCTCTGTTATGACGTCACAATGAAAAACAATATTTTGATCCTAGTAGGGAAATCCCCTGTTTCTTGACTGTGCGCAATTAAATACATGACATCGCGTAACTGTTAGTACTGCGCGTAATAAAAATAATAGAGATGAATTAGAATACTTAAGCGTCTTTGGTATTATGAAGCGCAATTTTGCTGAGAAGTGCGTGTTTAAATGCCATGGCAACTGCAAGTGCGCAATGCGTAATTACTTTAGCTATTTGCGTAATGTGTTAATTTATCCAATGAATCCACGTCTGATAATGTATTCAAATGAAAAAAATCTGACGTACTACCTCATTTGCATGGCATTCGGTGCGTATTTTCAAAAACTTGCTGATAAAGGTGTGGCCTATTTCTGTGGTTAAAACGCTATACGCTTATTCAGTTGGGGTTCTAGTATTTATATTGCTGCACCGTTGATTTCGTTGATCGTGTACTGACTAAATTTGTTGTACTTTTGAGGGGCCTTATGGTTGGACCCGTGGAACTCATTGTGTCCTCTATGGATGCCCCCAACTGAAATTTATTAATATCTTTTCACCCTTAACAAGGGTATTGAAGATAACAATACAGGAAATGTCTCGTTGAATAATATCACAAACAATATGTACAAAATATAATCAAACAAATTTACAAAATATATATATATATTTACAAAGTATAATAATAACATCTAATATTTACAAAGTAATGTTCTCCAATCGGAAGTATAAGTAATCAATTAAAGGCACTAGATGAATCAGTTACAAATTATGTCAGTCTCAGATTTATCACTGTGAAAACTAAGATATTGTTGATATTCTGCTACAGTGGAAATAGTTCGATAAGTTCGTTCAACTGTGACCTATTTATTATGACGTAACCTTATGACGGTGAAGGATGTCGGTAGTAAGCTACTGTGTGAGAAGGACCCGGCGTTTTATAATTTACCAAAATGTACTATCAAAATCGTCATACAAACATAATGAATCGAATCTCTGTATATCAGGAGCAATATTTGCTAAAAGATACGGTGAGTGTATTCGTTTTTATTGTGTATTTTACGGTTGATTTCAGACGTAGTTTAACCATAAACTTTATTACAGTCCCATACGTTTAGTTTTATGCTGGATAGTTATTTTGTACACGAAACACGAATTACAGTTTAATTTCACTTCACAAAGTCAAGCGGGTTTGGGATCTGATATATATATATATGGGGGCCTATAAGATTACCATAATGTTTTGTGGAATATGGTCTTGTCTGTTCAGTCCAAATCTACAACATTTTACTTTTAGACTTAGAGCGCAAAATGTTTGTAAATTTTATTTAAGACTTTAAGTTTTAACAATTATTTTTGAATTACTTGTCTTACTCTTACTTAGTCTTAGTCTTTACAGTTTGCATGTCCATCATGGCAAATAATAATGCATGATATGTTATGACGTTATTGTTATTGTAATGTTAATCGCATGATAATGAATCATTGTTGTTTTTATATTGGGGATAAACTGATTAAATTTAAATAATTCAACTGTCTTACTTAGTTATGTTGGGAAGATTTTGTATGACTATGAGTTATATTTTATATAAAATCCAAAATATATTGAGCATTCTCATCTCTACAGTCTAAAGCATGCCCACAACATCACATGCATGACAAAAAGAATGGATGCTCTATATGCAATTTGTATGGAGCATATGTTCTTTTTGTCAAGCATAGCTTAGGCAAGCAGTGTGCACGCTTTAGTAGAGAATGCCGAGAGATTATATTATTAGGGTTTTCAGGCCAAAATTATTTTGATGTAATTTTGCTTTAATGTTGCTATTTTATTAAATAGCTTGATTTAACAAGCAATATGCTTTTTAAATTTTGGAAATTGGTTGAGTACTTTTTGAGATAGGATGATTTTTATGTTATATTTTGGCCTATACCTTGAAGACAGAACCCGCGTACTGTAAGTATACCCCATTGTGGCCCCAAAATGACCCCCAAATCTCAAAACACAGTGCACAGGCTCACTTCAGTTCCAGAGCAGCTATTGCGATCGAGCAAAGTTGTTTGTATGTACATTAGCCCCCAAGGGTAAAGGTGAAACCCGTCAATCTGTCACTCATTCCACGTTCGGCTGCCGAAAAGAAGCCGAAGTGGGGAGTCGCGTCTCATTTGGCAAAATTTCGGGGCCGTTTCGGCAGAATTTCTCAGTCTCGCGAGTCGTTCGGAAGAACGGGGCGGAGCGTAAGACGTTCATTCATTAGTTTCTACGATGAGTTGTGTATGGGGTACGGTGATTATTTATATTTAGAAAGCTGAGAGTCTACGCTTTCTAACAGTGTATAACACATAGGGGTTTGATGAGAAAAAAGGTTGCTCTTTTCAAGTTTTTAAAAAGGTATGATTTTAGGGACATTTTGAGCTAGTTGCGTGTCTTCACTGAGAGAGGGGACAACTGAAAACCCTAATATTATGATATCACAATGACCATATCAAAATATCACTTCAAAAAGCCACAATTTAAAATTGAGCTCAGAGGAGAAAAGGAAATATTTGTAACTTTCCTAGCTAGACTAAGTCGTATAACAGTCATAACATACTGTATGTTAACTCTGTTATATAGGGAACATCATGGAATGTTCCCTTGTTTTTTTTTTAATAAGACACTGTGTCCATGGCATGACACAAAACAAAACAGATGCTCTAGATGCAGTGGCATAGAGCATCTGTTCATTCAGTCATGCTGTGTGCATGTCTCAATAGAGAATGCTATTTTATCATAAAACCGGGGTGACCTTGGCCTGGAAGGCTTGGCTGCTGGGGTGACTTTGGTCACTTTTTGAGAAAGATGTATTTTCATCAAGTCTCACTCTTTAAAATTAATTTCTGATTCTGTACATTACCCTATAGGAATACATTTGAAACAATAAGAAATTTGTTCTAAAAAGTGATGCTTGAAAACAAAAATACATCCATCTCAAAAAGTGGCAAAAGTCACTCCGGCTGCCAAAGTCACCCCGGTTTACAGTACTTATGTTGTCATTCTACCTAGTAGAATGACAATTAACATTGTAGATTCGTCTACCATATTTTGAAGCAGTATGTCAGCTGCCATTCAAAAAAATCTCAAATCGGATAAAATATCTAATCCTGAAGTGCCTTTTTATTCACTTCTAATTTGTTTGCAGCATGATAAGCTATGGCCTCATTTTCTTTGACTCTGTACATCAGTCCAATTTAGAGTACTAGAAAAGCAGAAAAGATTACAAAATTACTATTAAATTCTACATGATGAATTTTCAAAATTACTTGCATTCACAACATTATTATATTTATATTTATTTTATATTGTCATAAAATCAGACACATACTTGATTGGAATGGATTCTTCAATGAGATTAACACACTAACCCAGTGCTTCACTGGGAAAGGGGTGACTGTTTGCTCATATTCAATGTAGGGAACTAAAATACAATGTTTCTGTATTATTATGGCAGTATCGTGATAACACATGAACAATTTCTTCTCTTCTGAAATAGCTCATATAGGTCCCAGACAACCATGTCACACGCTATACTGCAATGAGGTCACCAGTCTTTCCTCCATTCTTCGACGACATCAACACACGCAAACTAGTGATGACTTTACATCACTGGGAAAGGCGGGTCCGCTCGCAAGATATGACAGCCTAATAGAGAGTGGGGAGCTTACGGATGACACTTACCAGAGGGAGGTAGTCAGCAGGCTTCAACAGCTGCATGATGAGGTTGAAGGATACAAACCCCCGGAGATCAGCTTTTTTGATAAAGTAAGTAAAAGTTATTAGGTAAAACAAGGAGCAATAAGAAACTCTGTTCTTGGTACAATTAAGACCATGCTGCTGGGTGTTTTTCACATTATTGGATATGTGTCTTACTTGAAATAAAATGTTTAATACATGTTAAATGCACATGTTTTCCCCCAGTTATTAGGTAAAATGAGGGAAGACGGGTCCAAGGGACTGTACCTGTATGCCAGTTTAAGGCCACAGGAGGGTCACGCTGTTGGTTCCATTCAAAAAAATATTTTCATTTATATATTATATATATTTGTGGTCAGTTTCCCTGTGTTTGAAATAATACATTTGTAATTACCTGTTTGTTTGATTTCCCCCCCAGTTATTAGGTAAAGCGAGGACCCAGGGACCCAAGGGACTGTACCTGTACGGCAGTGTGGGGACAGGCAAGACCATGCTGATGGACCTGTTCTTTGAAGACGTGGAGGTGGATCAGAAGATGAGGATCCACTTCAACTCCTTCATGCTGGATGTACATAAAAGTGAGTGAAGTGAATCAACATAAAAATAGTAATAATTAATAATAATGATTATTAGCCAATTCCGTGATAAAATAAATTTCCCCCCCCCCCCCAAAAAAAAAAAAAAAATTCTCGTTTCCATTAAAGGAACTTAGTAACATTGTCCAAATCCTCAAAATCCAATTGGAATCCTAGCGGTTCCCTCATACCTTGTTGTATTCGTATTAACAATAAAATCATGGGACAGGTTTCGGTTTTTCAAATTTCCCTTTCGTTAAAAAGATATGTACGATTGAAGTGTTCAGATGTTGAATAATCCACTAGATCGTCAAAACCGTGTACAAAGTGAGTGCAATGAGTTAGTGAATATCACTTTGCTTTTTTGCTCATTACTCGGCCATTAAACGTCCATTTAACTTGAAATTTTAACACAACACCCAGTGGACATATATATATCAGACATGGGCGTAAATCTGTCATTGATACCCATTCATCAGGGGGGGGGGTGATCTATTCATTCATCCCCCCTGATGAATAGGTATTACGTAAGTATTTACGCCCGTGATATCAGATAACAAAAATATACATTGTATCAACCACTTATCACTTTTTGCACATGTCAACCAAGTTACTAGATCCCTTTAACCATATGATATAACATTATTTGTCTAGTAGTGCAGAATAGTAATTTAAATGCCCAAGCCTACTTTTTTTCTCTAATGGCCCGTTCAGGCAAGTAAAAACATAAATGTTCAGATTTTACTTGAGTAAAAAATGTTGGTTGCAGGGTAGGAAATATACGGGGGCTGAGGGCGATTTTGCCCCCTAATTTTCAAAAAAGCCCCCTGAAATCTATAGGTAGCCCCTAAAATTATGTAGGGTATTATGTAAAACATTTCTGGATATCCATCAGATTGGAAAAGTAGCCCCCTAAAATAAAAAATTAATTCCTGCATTGGTTGGTTGTCCAATCGGGCAACCAAACTTGACAATTTATTAAATTTGACTTGCCCCACATCATCAAGTTTGACTTGCCCTGGGCAACCGGGCAAGTGCTAGTGCCGAAGTTCTGAGATGTCATTGCTTTGTTTGTAATCCCTGCAGGAATCCATGAGATGAAGAAGCGGATGCCCAAGGACAGGGACAGTACCAAGCCCCAGTCCTTCGACCCCATCGCTCCGGTTGCCGATGAGATCAGCTCCGAAACTTGCCTGCTATGCTTTGATGAGTTTCAGGTAAACATGTTTGTACATGTAGCTTCATTCATGCAATTTTGTTTGACCGAAACAAGAAACTGGCGGCCCAAAACAAGAAAGAATTCAATATCTAGGCAGCTCATTGTCTTAGTGATTGGAAATAAGTACAACATAGATGTATGAAAATAACCATATTATGTGTAGTTTGCTTCATTTTGTGTAATTTAGATAGCAGGGCTACATGTATTAGTGGAGTCAACTAGTTGAGAGTCTGAGTCCCCAACGAAATAGCATGTTACCATTTGTTGTACATTTTGACGCGGCTCCGAGTCGCAAGATGCATATATTTTTGTATGTGTTTTTTCCCTTTATTTGTTTAAGCAACCCTTCATTTGCCTATTATAATCAGGGGTGTGAGGTCTCCGATTTAAATCGGAATTCTGACTTTTTGCCTCAAACAGCAATCTTCATTTTCCGCTTTAAAAAAAATAAAAAAAAAAAAAAAAAAAATTCCGATCCGATTTCCAATCCGATTTCCGATCCGATCCCATCATGAATCAAGAATTTGCCGCTCTGATTTTTTGATCCGATCATGACGGTCGGTTACAGCACTAAGCTAAGTCACCATCTGGATACCCTCTACCATGGAATGTATGGGCAATTGAATTTGAAGATTTGATTTCACAAAAACTTTTTCAGCTCTTCATAACTGAAAAGAACTTGATTTCACTACAAACTGTGATAGTTGTCTGGTGTTATTTCGGCCTGTCACTAGCAAATACCAGGTTCCAGGCAGCAGATTATATTGAAAAGCACACTGGTTGTCCTAGATGTCAAGTTTCAAGCCTCTCAGGTATCAAGGTATGAAACAATTCTGTAAAAAAAAAAATATCCACAAACCAACCATTTTAAATTGAAAAAAATGGTTTCCAAAATAAGCCTAGATTGCACCAGAGAGCATCTAGAACCCCAGAGCTTCCAGGGCCCTAGGCGGGCCCTGAACCCCGGCCTAAGGGACTTCGCGCTTCGCGCTCGTAGTGTGCGCCTTGCGCACACTTTTCACTTCAGATTTTTTTCAGATTTTTTTTCAATCTTGCTCTCACACCCCTGTATAATGTTATCTATATCTATTATATTTATTTATTATATATTATAAAAATATATATTTTGTCTATTCTGTGCTGCCACAGGTTACTGACATTGCTGATGCGATGATCCTCAAGCGGCTCTTCACCAATCTATTCAATAATGGTGTCATCGTCGTAGCAACATCAAACAGACATCCGGATGACCTCTACAAGAATGGACTTCAGCGGAGTAACTTTGTTCCATTCATACCAATAATGAAGGTGAGATTCAAAGAACAAATTAATGACTGTATAGTAGTGGGCTTATTGTCGGGCCTAACTGCATTATATAATGCATCATATAATCAACATAATTTACATACCCTGTAATATAATGATAATTGTTGTTACTAATATAGCGCACATTACATTTTCGACCCTCTTTGCACAATACTTGAATAAACAAATCAGTATTATTAACCCGTTCCCTTCGAGATTCTGAAATCCCCATAGACTTTGTACATAGCTCACTCGGTTCCGGTAGGCAAGGGGTTAAAGGACCTAAAGAATACAACGTACTTTGGCACTTATTCCATAGTTGATGACTTGTAAAATAGGTCTGCCGAAAAAAAATCCATGGAAATAAACACAGTAGTGATTTAAGACTAATTTTCTGATGCCAAATCTCATTTAGCAGCCAGTTTACGCCCCACCCACATTTAGGGTCCAGAATCGGCAGCGTGATTGACATGTGATTGACAATTCATTGGCTTACGTCATGACGCGTCATCTACAGAATTTAGTTCATTAGTCCGTACTTTAGATGACGTCATATTTTGGCGATTTAAAAGGGGCGTTCCCAGGACAATTAGGTATTTACTAATTACCCCAAAATTTATGGATTTCATGAGAAATGACTGCCAAATTATTTTTCTTCAGAAAAAATTACATATAGAGAGCCGAATTGTGAAAATTAGGCCATCTAGACGCTATAGGTCCTTTAAGGACTTAGTAAGACATTTGCTTCTTATTGCCCATGCACAATCAATTCAGTTGTAGAAAAAGGGGACTTGACAGGTTCCTTGAACTGATTGATGTACCTGTACCTTATAATAGCAACAAGGCTCATACCAGGGTAATAATACAGACGATTTGACTTCTGCCAGTTACTATAGCAGTTGGTTGAGTGGTGGCATCCACTTCACTTCATGATTCCCGGCTATTTGCTCCGGTCTCTTCACTGATTGGCCAGCCCATGCCATGGAGTGTAAATAGAGTGGTGAAGTGTGATGTCATCTATGACATCATAAACACCTATTTTTAGAATTTTCAATTTTGAACTTCATTTTCAGAAAGAGCATACAAAATAATGTCTAAATACTGAAAATCAATTGAATATGTTAGGTATTGGCTGAGGTACATGTATGCCCATCCAAATGATTTTTTTTCCCAATAGGCAATCAGTGTTATACTGCACTGGATCATAACTTTATGAACCAGTGCACTATAACACTGATTGCCCATTGAAATAAAATTAATTTGGATGGGCATATCTCAGCCAATTCTTAACATATTCAATTGATTTTCTGTATTTAGACATCATTTTTCATGCTCTTTATGAAAATGAAGTTCAAATTTTAAAATTATAAAAAAAGATTTGTATGACGTCATGGCTTCTGTACTCTATTGTGTTTGGTAGAGTCTGCTTTCAGGCAGTCAGTCCATCTCTTAAAGGGATCTAGTAACTTTGTTGACATGTGCAAAAAGTGATGAATGGTTGATGCACTGTATATTGTTGTTATCTCATATGTCCACAGGGTATTTCAAGTCAAATGGACATTGTATGGCCAAGTAATGAGCGAAAATGCAATGTGATATTCAGTAACTCACTGCACTCACTTTGTACACGGAAGAAAAACTCGCCCGGAGTTTTTCTTATCTGAATACTTCAATCATACATATCTTTGTAACGAAAGGGAAATTTGAAAAACCGAAAACTGTCCCATGATTTTATTGTTAATACGAATACAACCAGGTATAAGGGAACCGCTAGCATTAACATTTTATTTTGAGGATTTGGACAATGTTACTAAGTCCCTTTAAGGGGTCTTCCCCCTGCCTCTCCTTTCCATGCCAGTTTGGAGAGGTGTGTCCAAAATATTGGAACCTTTTCTGGGAGATTTTTGTTAATTTAGTAATTGGTGAATGTTGAGCTGTGCCCTAGCGCCTTGAGTGAGTTTTTTTTTTAGATAAGTGCGCTTTATAAGTATTTATATTATTATTATTATTATTATTATTGCTGTGCCTTAATGCTAACTTTGTAAATTCTTGTAAATAGTCATAGGTTCATAATTGTAAAAACAATTTATTTTCTTATCCGTGTGAAACCTATATCTTGCGCTATATAACCTTCATGTATTAGTACTATTATTATTATTATTATTTCCTTCATTTGCAGAAATACTGTGAAATCGCATCATTGGATTCAGGAATCGATTACAGAAAACTTTCAAGTAAGTGTAGATGATGTCAACCATGCAGGTATTATACATGTAGGTACACGAATTGCTTTATTGTGTCCAATTATTTAAAAGTTTACATGCATACAAGTTTATCTTTATGGTATATAAACTGCTGTATGCAGAAAAGGTATATCGAACATTGATTTACTTTTCAGTAAAAGTAGGTTTGTTTTATTAAGAGGTGTAATAATAATGCAAATTAATAGATGATAGTATATTGATAATTATTATGAACAATTAAGTTATAATGCATACAAGATCTTTATGGTATATACCGTAAATACCGGCGTAATCGCCGCATACTTTTTCCTCGAAAAAACCCTGCAAAATCGGGGTGCGGCTTGTACGCGGAGATAGTCAAAATGTCACTCTTGACTGGCCTCAAAACAACTATATTCTATTGTATTATAGTTATAATGATTACATTTACACATCTATTTTGCAAGCGCAAGTAACAAGAAATGTGTTTAGAAAATATATAGCGCGCTTGCAGGCGAGCGATAAATTTCACGCGCCGCCGATATCATGCTAAAATTTGGCACATTTTCCCAGCCGATTTTCTGGTTTCCCGCCGTTATTCCCGCTTTTTTTGTCGCCAGTTTTCCTAGCGCACTTTTCTCCCACATTTTTTTTTTTCAATTTCAATTTTTTCAATGCCCAAAGTCGGCATGCGGCGTTTACGCGGATGCGGCGATTCTGCCGGTATTTACGGTAAACTGGTTCAGAGAAAGCATATTGAACATTGATTTACTTCTCAGTAGAAGTAGGTTCGTTTTATTTAGAGGTATTCGTTATGTGCAATAATAATTCAAATCAAATTATTATAATGTATTGAACATTACTTTGAAAAATGTTAAATCGTTATAATCAAATAAACTGTGTTGAAAGAATCATTGATATAAAGCATTGTAACTACATGAATTTTAAATTTCAATACATTTTCATCATGCAGGTCTTCCGCTGGATGGCCAAGTCTACCTCATTCAGTCGGAGTGCAATGCTGATGAAATCTGCGAAGAAGTCTTCAGTGAGATGTGCAAAACACAGGAAGGAGGTGAGCTAGAAAATCAATAGTAATTAATGGAAATGATATTGATGACGAGGAGGACAGTGGCGACGACAATAAAATAATGATAATGATTTATTAACCCAGGGTGTGGCTACCCTAGGTAAATAAAACATTATAATTATTATTCAGTGACAAACACTGTTCTTCCAGAGGGGCCCTGCACGACATAAATGTTACCATTACCCTACTCCACTGTATGTATGCCGAGCGCCTGGCTAGAATGCGGTAGGTACCATTTTTTATAATGGTCTATGGTATGACCCGGCCGGGGTTTGAACCCACGACCTCCAGTGCATGAAATGGATGCTCTACAACCACTGATCAAACATGACCCGTCTGTGACGATGATGATGATGATGATGATGATGATGATGATGATGATGATGATGATGATGCTGATGATGATGATGATGATGATGATGATGATGATGATGATGATGAATGATGATGATGATGATGCTAAAGGAGATGATGATGATTGTAATAATAATAAAGGTAATGATGATAATGATTAAAAAATGTCTTTTTCTTTGAATACAAATAATGTTTATTAGTAAGTATAGTATATTTGATGGATAAAAAAGAAATTTGTAGCAAAAAAACGGTCTTCATTCAAGATTTATATTTCTTTCACAACAGAAATCTCAGAAAAGATACTTCATGTACTTGGAAGAGATCTGCATGTTCCTAGGGCTAGTGGAAGGATTGCTAGCTTCACCTTTGAAGACCTCTGCCTGAAGGTAAGAGTAAAAGTAAAGACACATCAATAATTGCAAACATCACTAGCCCATTTCATAAAACACTTGCAATTGTTGTAAGTGTCCAATTATTGTAACTATTTGGTCAACAGCCAATCAGCATGCAGCATTACAGCGGTTGCCATGGTAGTTACAACAATGGCAAGTGTTTTATGAAATGGGCTACAGATATGTGTATTGTTTGCAATTTGTCTTATTTCCTCAGTAATACAGAAATTGTATATATCTAATTTCAGGTAAGAAAGAATACAAATTAAGAATATATATTACATAATATTGACAGTGTGTTACAGGAAATATTGATTACACATTTCAGCATTGAAGTTTTTTTTATGCCTCCGCAACAAGGAGCCGGAGGCATTATGTTTTCGGGTTGTCCGTCCATCCATCCGTATGTACGTACGTACATCCATCCGTACGTCCCGTTCTCGTGATCACGTTATCTCAAGAACCGATTGACGGATTTTCACCAAACTTTGGTCATGTATGTATCTTGGGGAGCCAATGATCTGATTAAATTAGGGGGTCATGAGTTCAAATGTCAAAGGTCACAGAGCTCATTATATATGCAAAAATAGCTCGTGATCGCGTTGTCTCAAGAACGGATTGACGGATTCTGACTAAACTTGGTACATGTATGTATCTTGGGGGGCCAATGATCTGATTAGATTTTGGGGTCATGAGGCCAAAGGTCACAGAGTTCATTATATATGCAAAAATAGCTTGTGATCGCGTTATCTCAAGAAGGGATTGACAGATTCTGACCAAACTTGGTACATGTATGTTCCTTGGAGAGCCAATGAACTGATTAGATTTTGGGGGTCATGAGGTCAAAGGTCAAAGGTTACAGGGCTCATTATATGTCAAAGTAGCTTGAGATTGGAAATCTCAAGAACTGAATATCACATTTCAATCCAACTTGATACCTGAATGTATCTTAGGGAACAATTGTAGTCATTAGATTTTGGGGTCATGAGGGCAAAGTTCAAGGTCACTTATAGCTCATAATTGTGATACGTCGAGATCTAAAAGACAGAGTACCATCAAAATTGAGTTGACAGAATTAATTCAGTGTACATGTTGATTTGGGCTTGATATAAATAAATTGCTTAATGGCGGAGGCATCATTTTCGACTGCGCGCAGTCGAAGATCCATCTAGTTTTCTAATGGTAAAAACTCAAATAGTTAAAAGGATATGTGATCCAACCCCAACATTGGGCAATTTTGATGGTCTAATGATCATTTATGAATCAAGTTATGAATGTCTCTATGTTATTTTGTGTGTGTCCCCCAGCCACTGCGTGCAGCCGACTACCTTGCCATAGGGCACAAGTTTGATGTGGTGTTGTACGGGATATCCCACAGATGTTATTGTCATGGCTGTGGCAAAGTCAGAGTATATACCACACAATTGTATTATTATCATTAATATCAATTTATGAATGTTTTTATGTTATTTTGTGTGTGTTCCCCAGCCGCTAGGTGCAGCTGACTACCTGGCCATAGGTCATCAATTGACTATTGACTTGTAGTATGCCATGGTTATTTATTATCAATAATTAAGTTATGAATGTTTCTATGTTATTTTGTGTGTGTCCTCCAGCCACTGGGTGCAGCTGACTAGCTTGCCCATTAGGCCACAAGTTTGATGTGGTGTTCGTGCGGGATATCCCACAGATGTTATTGTCATGGCAGAATAAACCATACAATTGTATTATTATCATTAATATCAATTAATGAATGTGATTCTATTTATATATTTTGTCCCCCAGCCACTGGGTGCAGCTGACTACCTGGCCATAGGGCACAAGTTTGATGTGGTGTTTGTACGGGACATCCCACAGATGTTATTGTCATGGCAGGATAAACCATACAATTGTATTATTATCATTAATATCAATTAATGAATGTGATTCTATTTATATATTTTGTCCCCCAGCCACTGGGTGCAGTTGACTACCTGGCCATAGGCCACAAGTTTGATGTGGTGTTTGTACGGGACATCCCCCAGATGTCTCTGCGCTCGAAGTCCGCAGCTCGGAGGTTCATTACCATGATTGACAACTTCTACGATTTAAAGGTGAGATTATCCAGCCAGAATTTGTCTTTAAATACTTTAAACTGCTAACTTTATCATAGAGGTTTAACATTCAGTATTTGTTTGGGTGATGCCAGCCAACTTGGTAGTTGTCCACGTCTGGACTTCATCAGGGGAGTAGATTTAAAAGCTGAAGTTTTCCAGATAGGTATCATCCAGTAGTTTTCTTTATACAATCTTCATGTTGAATGTGATATTTAAGTCGGATATCCCTCAGACGGCTCTTTGATTCAGGCCTTCAGCTTGGAGATTTTTAAAAAGGGACCAGTTTGTATGGGCCAAGAAATCAAATTTTTTGAATACATCCTTGTCATGCTTGTCCGAGCTTTGGCGTATTCACGGTCGATACGGTACAGCAGTTCACAAAGGGTAATTGTGCGCGAACAACAGAGTACAAAGGTCATGCCCGTACGCAGAGCGAGCACACAATCATAGTTTGGCTTCAATGACGTCTCGACATCCGAGCAGATGAGTTCATTAGCATATATGTAAACACAAAAACAGGTACTTTTGAAAAACAAATGCAGACAAAATGGATGTTATACATTTGAAATTTGTGTGGAGATCAACCTTTGAGGGTATTCAGAACAACATATTTTTTTTGTAATTCGTCAATAAAGTCTTCTTTTAATAGTTGTATTAGTATTATGATTGTTGTTGTTATTATTGCTATTCTTATTGTTATTACTATTATTATTATTATTATTATAATTATTACTAGTATTGTTGTAATGATTGTTTATTGTCACATTTTCTTTGGCAGGTGCGGCTGATCTGCACCTCTGAGGTTCAGGTGGAAGAGTTGTTTGTGACGGGAGCCATGACCCAAAAGGACATGGAGGATAACTTCATGCTGATGGATGACCTCAAAATAGAGAGAGTAAGAGGTTATCTTTAGCTTTAACCCATCAAGGGCGAGAGCTATTTCATAGCAAAATTTATCATTATTTCCCTCAACAAATTGGCAACTCCTAATTTATTTCTGCCTTTTAGTGACGTAAAAATAGGTGGAAAATAGAATGAAGTTATTAACATTTACGACAGACATGAAGTTATTTTGACACAAAGTTGCCAATTTGAATGCCTAAATCTGTTTTGAAATTATGACAATGTGTTGCCAATTTAAGGATTTTCCAAAATTATTGCAATCTATGCAGTAAAAAAAAAATCATGAAAAAATGCTGCAAGCAGGAACAATAACAAAATAGGGCTGAAAATCATCATCATCATCATCATCATCATCATCATCATCACATTATTATTATTATTATTGTTAATATTATTATTATTATTGTCATTCCTACAACAGAATTCTGGTGAATCGCATGCGAGTATCTTTACGGGTGAGGAGGAGCTGTTTGCGTTTGAGCGGACCATCTCCCGCTTGACGGAGATGCAGACGGTCGACTACTGGAGCACCACGGAGGAGGAGAGGGCGGAGAAACTCGCCAAGAGGAAGAAGGACAAGAAAAAACAACTGGATAGCAAAGGCTTATGACATTACAGACATGCAGATATATGATATTATTTCACATATAGCATATTTTTTGAGTAGCTAATAGAAGTAGGAAGAATGAATAATAATAGTAATAATAACGGTTATTTATATAGCGCTTTTCCCGTGAGGATCATCATATTATAAGAAGAGGGACAAATAGAGAAGAGGAGACAACTGGAGAGTAAAGGCTTATAGAGTGGTGAAGTGTGATGTCATAAAAAATCTATTTTTAGCATTTTCAAATTTGAACTTCATTTTCTGAAAGAGCATGACAAATAATGTCCAAATACCGAAAATCAATTGAATATGTTAAGTATTGGCTGAGATACGCCCATCCGAATGAATTTTACTTCAATAGGCAATCAGTGTTATAGTGCCCTGGTTCATAACATTATGAACCAGAGCACTATAACACTGATTGCCTATTGACAACAAATTTATTCGGATGGGCATATCTCAGCCAATACTTAACATATTCAATTGATTTTCGGTATTTACACATTATTTGTTATGCTCTTTCCGAAAATGAAGTTCAAATTTGAAAATTCTAAAAATAGATTTGTATGACGTCATAGCTTCTGTACTCTATGACAATAGAGACATTCAGAAACATTTAACTATTCTAGATATATAGAGCATCTATAGAGTAGTTAACTGGAGAGGGAATAATTCATGGCATCCATATTAGAAAAGGGTTGAATAAAGAAAAGAGAATCCAAAAACTGAAAGCAAAGCCTTATGACAATGAATAGAGTCATGCAGATATATGATATTATTGTACTTATAGAGCAATAATAATAATGATAATAATAGGTTTGATTTATATAGCGCCTATTGAGTGGAGTATCTTTAGAGTAGCTAATATAAGAGGGAAGAATTCATAGCATCCATTTAGAAAAGGGACAAATAAAGTAAAGAGACAAAACATTTGGAGAGCAAAGCCTTATGACAATATACACACACATATACATTTTATAATTCTAAAGTAATTCTATGTATCTAAAGAGTAGCTAATAGAACTAGGAAGAATTCATAGCATCCATATTAGAAATGGGAGAAATACAGAAAAGAGAAGAAACAACTGCACTCTTGAAATGTTTTTATCAATGATAGCCATAGATGTATTAGAAGAAATTAACTTAGGAAATTATGCAAGGAAGACATTCATTACCAGATACTTGTAGATATTAAATAAAGGAAAAATGAGCAAAGACTGGAAAATAAGGCCTCCTATGTTTTGTTAGGTTTCATTCAATTTGCCAATAGAATAATTCTAGTATTATAAACAGGAGATCAAGGCATTATAATTTACTGATTTACTGATTTTACGAAATGCAAGCTAAGCTTGACCAGAAAAACAAACCAGGGGGTGTTTCACAAAGATCCTAAGTTGAACTTAACTCTAAGTTGGACTTAGAAATTATGGAAAGCCGTAAGTTTCTTTGAAAACAAGTTCTAAAAGTCCTGTTAAAAGGCATTAAATGTTGTTTCAATTCATAAATATGTTTCTATTATCAAAGATATTTCATGTTCTTCATGTCAAATTTATGAAAAGTCTAAAATACTTGCATTTTTGCTTTTGAATATATTTTGTTCCAAGGCTACAAATGGCTTACCATACATTTTAAGTCCAACTTAGAGTTAAGTTCAACTTAGGATCTTTGTGAAACACCCCCCTGTCCAGACACATTAAGCTAAGCTTATGTATCGAATCTGAAGATTCTTGCAGTAATTTTTGGTTGTGATGTGCAGGGATGTTGTATCTGTGTTTTGTATGGGGCCAGTATACCAATAAATATAATATATATACAGTACATTTATGTTTGTATGCACTGATCTTCATAAATTATTTTTAGAATTTGTAAAATGTAACTCTTTTGCCTTGGCATGTTACCGCCATATGTTTATGTGTACTGTGTACATTTTAATGTCAATCCTGGAGATTTAATACAACAAAATGAAACTTCCACGGCGTGTTCTTGTGACATTCTTTTTTCTTTTCATTTGGGGTGATATTCTGAGATAAGAAATTATTCTTCTCTATTCATAATGATTATTAATGAACACAAAATCCAATTTCCGAAGATATTTTACATTGAACATACTAATTTTTAAACAATTTTAACAGTTTTTAAAAAACTGTCTGTGGCAACTGTAGAAAATTGATGAAATTTACACTTTGTATCGACTCTTAATTAATGTCTAATTTAAATTGTGTATTTGTGTTGTTTCATTGAAATTCAAATTATGTTTTATTTTGCCTGAAAGGCACTCATTAATATGGATGTTATTTGCAAAAACATTAGTTTGATGGGTGAGTCATAGTGCAGAGTAAGCGACTGTGTACAAAGATTTGTCTATCAAAACTGTCATGGTGTACAGATTAGTTTTCGCTAAAGCCCGGCGCAGACAGAGCCGACTCGACCCGATCCGACTGGTTTTCAGTCAGGCTAGAGTCAGTTTTGCTCAGTCAGAGCCGATCCAACATGTTGAATCGGCCTTGAATGACCTCCGACTGGCACTTGACTGGAAAAACCGGAGTCCTGAGGCAGCACATACTGAGTTAATCAGGCTGAAAACCAGTCGGATCGGGTCGCGTCGGCTCTGTCTGCGCCGGGCATAAGATACGGGTAACATAAGCCTCGTATAAGAATTACTCTTATTACTTTCATTCAAAACTGGCCATTAGACTTACAATTATTACATACATTTATGTATTACTACTTACATTTTACCTCTGAATTAAAAAATTGCAGTGTCTCTCCTGACAATGTTTTAAATTGCACAGCTCTTGAATCATATTTTACTTGTAATTATTAAATGACACGCATGTTTTCTTTTTATTGTGTTATACACTACTGTATATGAATTCTGAACATTGATTTGTAGTAGTCTGGTAATAAAGACACTGCATTTATCTTGATGTTGGGCGTTTTTGCATGTGTTTGCATAATATTTGATATTTTATGTGGAACATTTTTATGTAAATGCACCGTCCATTAACAGAAGTAGGGAGGGGAGGGGGACACTTGGACAAAACTCAATTTAAAAATGAGGGTTAATTGTGCACAAAATAAAGAAATACATAAGATGTGTTCCCCCCCCCCCCCCCCCCCAATAAGTCCTATCATACTGTGCCACTGAACCTGTATGTCGAGTTGATAACTCCTCAATTATCATTCTAATGTGTAATATAATTTTAGCCAACATAATGTATTTATAAATAATGTGATATGATCTGTTAGTTTGTAAATGATTTATCATGTTGTTATATAGCAACATAAAAGTGAATGTTAAATACTAAATGCATGTCATTTTATCATTGTAAGGAATTATTGTCTATAGGTAGTGCCTTGAAAAGGAGAAAACCTTAAACATTAATTTTAATTCCACATTTCAAAAATAAATATGTTTCTGAGACTGGAAAGTAATCATAGTTTTAATATGCATGATATATTTTGTTTTATAGAATCATTATTCATTACTATGTTGTAATTTCCTACTGACCCAAGTCAAAGTTATAATACAGTATTGCCGTTAGACACAGTTATTACGCCAGACAATAACATTTATGCAAAATCAAGTTGCAATTAATTAAATCAGGAAAATTTGAAATACATGTATTTGTATGCAACAAACGTATTTTAACTGCCTGAAACCTCAGTATGTATCATTTGTTTTGCATATGAGTTATCTTAAAGGGTACCACCACCCAAAAAGTGATATTCTTATAAATGGAAGGTAACATTTTTAGTAGTCCATTCCATCAACAAGTTCAGAAAAATATTATGTTTCCAGAAAATATATATAATTGGAAAACGCATCAACATAGGGACGAACGCTTCGTCCGTGATTCTATTGTCTCCTAATGTACACGTGAATAGAATTGGCGCACTCGCAGATGGTTGGCGCATACGGAACCATGAGGCCATGTTGGTTCCGTAAGTGGTCATAATTTATTGTATTGTTTATGAATTACACAACCTTTTGCAAAGTGTTGAGCATCTATTTAATATCACACAACGGTAACAAAACCTATACTTATATGTTGTTCTTTGCCTGGTGGTCCCCTTTTAACAAACAAATGGCAAATATCATTACGAAATAAACTACATTTATCCATGTAAGAACTTTTGTCTTATTTCGCGGAAGCATTCATGTTGTTGATTAAAAATAACTAACAACCAATTTGCAATACCTGGAAAAATTTGTGATTAGATATATACCGTAAGATTGCTTTGTGCATGTGCATTGTTTGCGTTTTGTTTGTTGTGACTTGTGATTTTTGTGAACCTTAGTACAAAATATATACTCATTACAAAAATCACAATAATAACTATGTGGGTGAGATACTTTAAAGGGATGTAGTAACATTGTCAAAATCAAAAAAATGTTACTCAGAACTCGTGGTTCTCACATACCCTGTTGTATTCATATTAGCTCTTAAATCACTGGCTAATATTGGTCTGGCACGGTGTTCAATCAAACCATGTTGTAACCATGGAGGAACAATCTTGACCACATAACCATTGAAAACTGTTGTATTCCGGGAAGACAACATAACTATCAGTACTATACTGATTTATAATTATACATATTGTAATGCATTCTTGGAAATGGGTTACGGACAAGATCCCATCATACACATCGTAAAATGCAACAAACGAGAATTTACCACACCGGTTAGATTTTTGATTGTTTATTATGACAAATTAGTTTTCAATGTACAGTATTCATGGAATAAATCATAATTAACCCTGATCCTACCACAATATAAGCCTCAAGTATATGCAGGTATCATGAACTCTAATTCTTGTACGAAATAAAATATACAATATACCTTAAAATTCAATATGAATGTGTGTTTTTCATAGCTTGAAGGAGTAGTACATTTTTGGTAAGGCTGAGCTTTAGTAACCAAAACCTGCACAATAACATTACAAACTAATACCCCCACCATGCTCGAAAATTAAAAAAGAATTAAAAACGACTATTTAAAAAGCCTGTTATCATTCAAAAAGAGCCATTATGCGCTTAGAAACATATTAACTGTATTAAGCGTTATATAAATGTAATATATTATTATTATTATTAATTCAAACATATAGAGAAACTGACCAGAAATATATTGTGATTAAAATAAGGCAAAGAAAATGGGATTCCAACGGGATTCGAACCCGAGACTTCCGGATTGCTAGACCGTTGCTCTTCCGACTGAGCTATAGAAAACCCTAGACGGTGCTCGTCCCTGATTCTCATTGTCGTTCCACATCATTGTAATTCGCTGTGACTCTGTGAAGATCGCCGCTTTCCGTTCTACCATATTCCCATTAGTGGCGATTTTTACGACGAACTACAGCAAACCAGAACGAACCAATACGAACCGACACAAAACCAACGCGACAAAATGTTTTGAAGGGCCGGTCATACTTGCGGTAGTGGACGTAGAAGAACGTAGTGGTGGCTAATGTTGTTGATCGTAGTTGAACGTAGTTGAACGTACTAGCATCCGTATCGTACCGTAGTTGTCCGTGATGCTAACTGGGTATTAACTCGAGGGAGCCGTGATCTTCGATTTAATTTTTGAACATGTTCAAAAGAGCGGTACGTTAAAGGCATCCAAGGGCGTCGATTTCTTCTCGCCATTGGGGGGGATGATTCGTCATTTTGACTATCTCTGGCGAGGGAGCGAAGCGACAACCCAGCAGCGTGCACAGGTTTTATGGCTGAGGGGGGGGGGGGGGGGGGGGGGTTAGCGGGCCCCAAAGCTTTTGAATTCAGCTGTTTAGAAATTGGAAGATTATTAAGTGTACATTGCAAGCATCATGTTATGAGCTTGGCTTTGTCCAATATGAACTTTAGCCTGATAGATACATATTTGCAAGCATTCTGATGGAACCCTGAATAGCATCAGTCATGGGATACCCATATTGGGAAGCTTATTGGGGGTCCAGGGGGCGGAGCCCCCGGGAGCTTTGGGATTTGTAATATCCAGATATAAATATGTTGTCTATACGTAAATATAGAGTTAACTATTCTTTAGTTAATTGGCTTTTGATTTAGCTGTTTAGAGATTGGAAGATTATTAAGTGCACATTGCAAGCTCCTGCTATGATGAGGACACTGTCCAAGTATGGATGAATTTTAGTCTGATAGAATAAATACTGTCAATTACAATCATCCTGATGGAACCCTGAATAGAATAAGTCAAGGGATACCCACATTGGAAAGCTTATAGGGGGTCCAGGGGGCGAAGCCCCCGGAAGCTTTGGGATGTTTAATATCCAGAAATACAATTATCTATTGAATAGTTAGCTCAATTTTAGTGAGCGAAGCGCAGACGCATAGTGGGCCAGGATCGCCTGCAAGTTTGCCAAGAGAGAAGACCTGAATAACACTATTTAATGAGTACAGGGCTGGGACTGAGTCAAATAATCTTAATGGGGGTTCCAGGGGCGCAGCCCCGGAAAATTTGGGATTTGGGCAGTTTAGCAATATCAAAACGTGGTTTAAAGAAGACTATAGTAACAACTTCCATCATGAGAGGGGGCAATGCTTCTTAATTCTAATGTTATTATATATTTGTCAACCCCAAATATTGGGGGGGGGGGGGGGGATGATAATACAGGCGCATCCCCCCCACCTGAAATATTGGGGGGGGGGGGATATATCCCCCCCCCCCATCCCCCCCCCCCCCCCCGTGATCGACGCCCCTGAAGGCATCCGTAGTAATAACGTACTAAACCGAAGTCTAGCGTAGTCTAACGTACTTCGTTACGTACTTAAATGTACTCTAGCGTACTCTAACGTACTTTACCGTGCACAAAACCAGCATCGACAGTCTTGATCCAGACATGTTTAAGAAAAAAAATAAGACAAATTTCACGAGCGGACAATAGCCGTATCAGACCGCGGGCTGGCTGCGCTGCATACTCCCCTGTGGAGTTGATAAATATACCGTATTGACGTTGTTTAGCGTAGTCTAGCGTAGTCTACCGTACTCAAGCGTAGTCAGACGTACCACTCCGTACCTGTCCGTGAGCGAGCTGCACCCGCATTACCGCAGTCTAGCGTAGTTAGGTAGCGTGGTACTTAAACGTACTTATCCGTACCCTTCCGTGGCCCAACCACCGTACCTTAAAGGGACTTAGTAACATTGTCCAAATCCTCAAAATAAAATTTTAATTCTAGCGGTTCCATCATACCTTGTTGTATTCGTATTAACAATAAAATCATGGGACCGGTTTCGGTTTTTCAAATTTCCCTTTCGTTACAAAGATATGTACGATTGAAGTATTCAGATAAGAAAAACTCCCCCGGAGTTTTTCTTACCATGTACAAAGTGAGTGCAGTGAGTCAGTGAATATCACTTTGCATTTTCGCTCATTACTTGGCCATGCAATGTCCATTTGACTTGAAATTTTCACACAATACCCTGTGGACATATGAGATAACAACAATATACATTGCATCAACCCTTCATCACTTTTTGCACATGTCAACAAAGTTACTAGATCCCTTTAACCTAGTTTAACGTACTTACACCACGTTTGACCCACATTAAATTACCCTACGGATCACTACGTCCATTACCGTAAGTATGACCGGCCCTTAATCAACTTTCAGGAATATTATGACTGTGGTAGAACATGGAACATGTAACACGCAAGGTATGTCCGTGAATGTAAAATAGTTTGACCTTATGCTCATTTCGCTATATAGCTCGCCTACGAAGTTAACACAAGAAATACACGAACGATTGCAGTTTGAGTTAGAATATTAAGGGAATAAGAAGAAGGAGGAGAAGGAGAAGGAAATGAGGAGGGGGAGGAGAAGAAAATTCAGAAGGAGAAAACGAGGGAGAGGAAATAAGGAGGAGGAGATAAAGGCGAAGAGGGGAAAAAGAAGAGTAGGAGTAGGAGGGGGAGGGGAAGTAGAAGGGGAAGAAGAAGAAGAAGAAGAAGAGGGAGAAAAAGAAAGAGAATAAGAGGAAGAGGAAGAGAAGGAGGAGGAAGGGAGGGGGAGGGGAAGGGGAAGAGGAAAAAAGGGGACGCCCATACATTTTCATTTTAAGTAGTATTCTAGCATCTATTATTTGATTAATTCGAATATACTTATACACTAACATATGTGACATATTATTATCCATAAAAATAATGATTTAAGTTGGGTAATAAAGGTTGCTGCTTTAACAAGTTATCAATTTTTAAAAAAAGAAGAGAATATATGCATCGATAACTATCTTCATCATTATAATATGAACGTAAGGGTATACAATATAACATTTTTACAAATATATATCAAAATTAATATAAAACAGACATTATTATTAAAGATTTTACAAGCACTATGTGATAAAGCTATGTTTGCAGCGGTTTGTTTTAAAGCCCACCGCATCCAGAGCCCACCGCATCCAGAGCAGACTCGATCCAATCTGACTGGTCTCCAGTAAGGCTAGATTCAGTTTCGATCAGTCGGAGCCGATTCAGCATGTTGTATTGGCCTCGAATGATCTCCGACTGGCTATTGACCGGCGAAACAGAGGAGTCCCGAGGTAATGTATATACTAGGCTGATCCGACTGAAAACCAGTCGGATCGGATCGAGTCAGCTCTGTGTGCGGAGGGCTTAAGATAAAATATCAACAAAGGGCTTAAATACTACTTAGCAAGTATCTGGATATAGTTGGCGGGAAACATTCCCTCCTTCTTGTCCATAGTTTTTCCGTTCCACCAATGTTGATCACTTGTGTCTGTCACGTAGACCATATCTCCTCTGCTAAACCTCAACTCGCCTTCTTCCTGTGGCTCGAAATCAAAGAGAGCCCGGCCCTGAATATGAATTAAACAGATACAAAAAATAGTAGGAATGGTAGTGTTGGTAGTGGTGGTTGTGGTGGTAGTGTTGGTAGTGGTAAGAGTAGTAGGAGTAGTAGGAGTAGTAGTAGTAGTAGGAGTAGTAGGAGTAGTAGTAGGAGTAGTAGTAGTAGTAGTAGTAGTAGTAGTAGTAGTAGTAGTAGTAGTAGTAGTAGTAGTAGTAGTAGTAGTAGTAGTAGTAGCAGTAGTAGTAGTAGTAGTAGTAGTAGTAGTAGTAGTAGTAGTAGTAGTAGTAGTAGTAGTAGTAGTAGTAGTAGTAGTAGTAGTAGTAGTAGTAGTAGTAGTAGTAGTAGTAGTAGTAGTAGTAGTAGTAGTAGTAGTAGTAGTAGTAGTAGTAGTAGTAGTAGTAGTAGTAGTAGTAGTAGTAGTAGTAGTAGTAGTAGTAGTAGTAGTAGTAGTAGTAGTAGTAGTAGTAGTAGTAGTAGTAGTAGTAGTAGTAGTAGTAGTAGTAGTAGTAGTAGTAGTAGTAGTAGTAGTAGTAGTAGTAGTAGTAGTAGTAGTAGTAGTAGTAGTAGTAGTAGTAGTAGTAGTAGTAGTAGTAGTAGTAGTAGTAGTAGTAGTAGCAGCAGCAGCAGCGGCAGTATTCTGTTTTTAGCTATTTTGTTGTCGTTATTTTTGTTTTTCTCTGCCAATTGCATACTTTGTATCAACTAAACTCACTCAAGGGGCAATCCTATTCACGCGTTTCTCACAATGCATTGCCTGCTCAATACCCTAAGAATGGAAAGAAATTTAGAAATATTAAAACACAAACAAACTTAACTTTTATGAATTCGTGGCAAAGAAAATACAAAATTGTGGCCATTCATACCGGTACTTGAATTTTGGATGAATAAAGTTTGCGAGCTCTAGCCGGATGTAGCCGAATGTACAAATGTTCATAATTTGTTTATAGATTGTTCTTATTTAGCGTTTATTTGATTGAAAATGAGCAAAGAATAATAGGCTTTGCCAGAATCCAACTCGAGACCTCCGGATTACTGTGTTGTATTTTATGTCCCCGGTTAAAGATTTTCCGATGTTTTGTGCATTGACTTTTCATTAATCGGAAGCTATATACCTTATATGAAAATTTGAAGTATTATCATTAGCATTGCTACAACACGAAATTAATTATCAAAGTGCATGCTCATGTTAAAAATGTATGAATATGGAATTGAGAAGCCAACTGCCAGAGCAGTTCTCCTTGGGATGAATTTGAATGCTCGTTTCTTAATATACCGCCTTACACCACCAAACGACCAATAAGTCGGGAAGATTATTGTGCTGATTTTCACATCACATTAAAGTAGAAGTTATTATCTTTAAAATGGTATATATTAATTAGTCATATTCGGACTAAGTAAACCCTTTTGAAAATATGCGCCAAATATTTGGAACATTGCTGAATCAGTTTAAAAGGGAGAAAACAGTCCGGTGTCAAAAATCAAGCGCTGTAATCCAGCTCATTTGTATTCTTTGAGAAGTCATTTTCAAACATGATTTCTGAGGCCCAAAATTTCACAAAAAGTTTGATTAGGATATCCTATATACCCTCATTTCGTGATTACCAAAACCCTGAATCTCATATTTTAAACAAAATTTGACTACAATTTCAGCTAATGAAATAAAAACTACCACCGCGACATATTGATTAACGGTCGTGTTGTGTTGGGGTGTAATTCGGGTCAGTGGTCTAATTGACAAATCAAATGGCTCAAATGGAAAATTGGCTGCGTGCATTATGAAATCGAATGGCCGACTTTGAAATTTGAATGATGGTTTTGCGCGAAAAGCTCGATTACAAAAAAAAACGAGAAAAATATATAGCTTGTTTACCTATCATACCTATGCCCTAGTTAAATTTTTAAAAAATACTTCCGCTTACCACTTCGTGTGCATTGACCATATCCTTCAAGTAGATTGTCTGCAAATGGAAAGAGAATAATACATTATATTACACGACTTAGTAAAATGCGAGTCACTGACTGGCTCAACACAGTCACATGATTGCTATAATATGTTGTTATATTACACAGCAGAGCCAATTGGACTGATATTAAGTAGGCAAATTTAACTTGTTAACATAGATATGTAATATTACAAATTATAGATCATGACATTTCTGTGGAATTTGATGGGTTCAGTTTAGTGGACTGTTAGTGTTAGGTCCACAAAGTCATTGTGGACTGGATGTGCCTTTCACACAACTTAGCAGACACATTACAATGTAATATATTCCCCTATTTTTACCCTATAAACTTGAACTAATTTGATCTTTGTTCATTTCATGTTTGTAGACATCATTTTTAATCACTCAAATAGCGGTAAAATACATGATCTAATTCTTATTAAATTCATCGTTTTTCGTCATTTTGTCTCTAAAAACAAAGAACAAAAAGAATTCTCGAGGAAATCTAATTTCATCTCATGACAACCTGTTATCAATGATTCTCATGAAATTTTACCAGAAAAACACCCAAAATTCACTTGTTTACTGAAAGAAAAAGAAAAAGAAAATCAACAATATGGAAAACATGCTCATCAGTCTATGGTTACCATGGCAACTGGAAATGGCCAATCTAAGTCAAACTTATACCAAAATGTTCTCAATAGGATTTTAGGAAAATTCACCAATTTTGGTGAAAATCGAATGAAAACTGTGGAAGCGGTGATCGGAAATATGGAAGAGGGGGGGGCCCCCCTCCTCGGGCTCGATTGGGTTCAGGGAAGGCAGAGCTGAAATTTCATGTTCAACATTCTGTCACGAAATGGTTTTTGTTAAAGTGAGAAAGGGTAAAGTGGCCGAGTGACTGACGAGACTGGTTCGAAGCTATTTGTGTGTTTTCATGGTTTTACGTGACGAGGCCCGCGTTTCACGTGGTGTTTTAACGGCGCCGTAAAATAATCGTTCTTTAATCGACCTTTAATAAGCCTTTCTTGGCTAAGCAGCACGGCTATATACGTGTATGTGTGACTGTGAGAGCGATACATTCAAAGGATTGGCATTTTCTAGTTTAGGAGCAATTCAATACAGTCAAATATCAGTATTATTTGTTACAACTGCTGAACGAAACGTTAAGTGTGATTGTCCTTTTTGCGTTTCCGGACAACTACCCCAGGCCCTGCATGGAAACTTACCCCTGAACGATTACCCGCCGGACGGTTACCCCCGGACAATAACCCCCCCCCCCCCCCCCGAACAATGACCCACGGACGATTACCCACTGGACAGTTACCCCATAGCTACCACCCGGACCATTACGAGCTAGGACAATTACCCCAGGGACAACTACCACACGAACAATTAACCCCAGAACAATAACCCCCGGACAATTACCACGGACAACTACCACCCGTACAAGAAACCTCTAAGACTTGTAGAACCGTTACCTCAGGCCTGGGTCCCGTTGCAGAAAGAGATACAATACTTCTAATCGGTTATAAGTCAGATCATGTGTTCAAAATGCGCAAATCTGATTGGTTGAAACGCGCACATTTTTAAAACTTACAATCAATTGTAACTTACAATCGATTGTATCTCTTTCTGCAACGGGGCCCTGGTCTGACAGTCGTTTCCATTGTCAGAGCATGGTCCCGTTGCAGATTGAAAGAGATGCAATCGATTGTATTTGATTTATTGGATTATTTTTTTATAGGGAAATGTTAGAAGTTTGGATTGGTTCAAAAGATTTTTTATTAAAGGAAACTGGAAGTAGAAACGAAATTTTATTTAATAATAGATTCATTCGAATTAATGGACAGATTTATTTTAATGAAAAATTATTTTTGAAAAATGTTTATAAAATACATCATAATATAGTCGATTGTAATGGGAGATTAAAATCTGTTCATGAATTTATTAGATTAGGCTTAGATAGGTCAGAGATTGATATAGTAAATCAAATATTTGAAAATATACCATTTATATGGAAACAATTGTTAAGTAGAAATTATAATGTGATGGAGGATACTGAATTTAATTTGGAGTTCCAATTGAATGAAAAAGATTATTTATTATGTGGTATAACTTCAAAAAGATTATGAACATTTGTTAAAGGGATAGTTGAATTCTGGTAGAGAGAGTACAGTTTTAGTCAAAGTGAATTTTAGTAACCAAAACCTGCACCATTACATTACAAACCAATAGTTATAACTCCACCATGCTAAAAAGGGAATTAAAACATTACAAACGACCAAGTAAAAAGCATATCATTAAAAAAGAGCTGTTTAAACTAAAGAGGGCGCTTCCAAAAAAACACATTTGTTTAAACCATTTAAAATGAAATATTGTGCATGTAATGTTTTGTTGAAATAGTGATAGAGAGAGATATCAACAACTATCTAAAAACCTCTTTTATACATTTTTAAAAAGAGGAAGCATTTTAAAACGAATTTTAACGGCTGGTTCAAAATTATCGAATATTTGTGGGGCCCCACATTTATTACAAATGGTTATGTTTATGGATATTTCAGCCGTTTCTGAACCGATTTTGATCAAATAAAGTTTATTCTGCCACTAAAATTGTATGCTCTATCAAATTTGACACTCAGTTTTTGATTATCTCACAACAAATTATTTTTGTGTAGCCCCCTCTCTACCAAAACTCAACTATCCCTTTAAACTTAAGGGTAGAGAAGTCTTTTGCAGTTCGCAATATAAAACACTTTTTTTTATAAAAAACATATAATATAATATTAATATAATGTTATTGGAAAGGATAATGAGAATATTTTTGTACGTCCCCGAAAATCTGCACTTAATAGTAAACTGAGGGAATTTTAGTTTAAATTGCTCTATAACCTTATTTACACACAACAAATATTTGTATACTTTTCATATAGTAAATAGTAATGTATGCTATTTTTGTCATACAATGTAGGAAACGTATGAACACTTGTTCTTTTCTTGTGAAAAAGTAAGAATGATTTGGGTAGATTGTGGTAATGAGTTTGATTTAAAAGAATTAAGAAATATAGATTGGAAAGGGGTTCATGT